>ML660216.1:13474279-13626154 GCA_007570785.1 Antilocapra americana | reverse complement strand
AAGGTCAGGGCCTCCCCAAACAGACAGCCCTGACTTTTCTCCACAAACTGGGCAGTGGAGTAAGTCGGGAGTGGCCCAAATACCCCAGCCCAAATGGGAGACCCATCCTCCTCTGCCTCACCTGCTTGGAACACCACGGGAGTGGGACAGGCCCAGGCCACAGACCCCAGCGGTGGTCCCCCTGGAAGCCAGCAAGGCTTCGGAAGGTGGAAATGGGCAAGCCTTGGTTAGGTGGGGCATCCATTCCTGCCCCCTCCTTGGGCAGTGGGGGAAGGGTTTGAACCGTGCTGAGTGGTGGCCAAAGGCCAGTTTTGGGGATGGCGGTGGCCTGGGGAATGGCGGTGGGAGAGCAGCCCAGCTGGGTGCCCGCGTCTCTGTCAAGACAGCTAGGGTGGCCTCTGCCTCGGTCCCTTTGCAGCTTCCAGAGGTTACAGAGCGGCACCACTGGCTATCACCTGGTTTCTGACACTGGAGTACAAAGTACCCCGACCCAGGCTGGTCCGTGACTGGCATTGGCAGTCAATAGCAAGAGCTCCAGATGATGCCGCTGACCACTTTCAGGAATCAATGACATTTTGTCTTGTTCACCACTTCCCTTGGAGGCAGGAGACTGTCCCAGGGACAGGGAGCAAACCGTCTCCAGCCTTGGAGGAGAACAAGTCCCCCAGGGCAGGTCCCCTTGTCCAGGTGGCAGCCAAGCCTGAATGACCAGTTGTCCCTGTCCCCAGGGTGTCCAGAGAGTAAGGCTTCTTTTCTCCTCGTTTCAGGGCGCGTAGTGGCGTAATGCCCGCAGACTCCTGCGAGGGCCCCTAAGTTCTTAGAGGACCGCTTTGCCTTTTGAATCAGAGAGGTGCAGAGTTCCATAAAGAATGGCCCTTGTGGATAAGCACAAAGTCAAGCGACAGCGGTTGGACAGGATTTGTGAAGGTAAGAGCCAGCGTGGTTGGCGGTTTTTAAACAGAGAACGTATAGACCGGCCTTGGAATCCTGGCCCAGGTCTCCTAGCCAGGCTGTTGTCCCATCCCCACCCGCAGTCCCAGGCGCCTCTGCCTGCGGTGTCCTTGACCTTCACGTAGGCTGAAGGGGGCTCTGGGGCAGGGGTGGTGCTAGGGGGACAGCTGGGGGGTCTGTGGTCCTAAGATCATTTTGCATATGAAAGACAACCTGCTTCCTGAAGGTTCTGGACTTCAAACAGAAAAAGTTGCCTCCACAAATACCTAGGGCCCAGCGTAGCCCCTCATGATACGTTCATATCCCTGGTTATCTTTGAAAATGTTCTGCAAGTTGCACTAGTCATGAAAGGAAAATAAACAGAAGTCAGATCTTATGGAAACAGGGCCAGACCTCTAAAATGTGGGTTAGGGACCGCCCTCCCCTCGCGAGGGAGTGGGTCTGGGCTGTGCGTGAAGTGCCCCTTGCCGGCCCGCGTCCACACTGCCGGGCCGGGTTGTTTGGCTTGGTGTGGTCACTGCCCACTTCGCTGCAGGGTTTCTCTCAGGGGCCGTCGAGGGGAGCCCCCGATGTGCTCGCGCACTGGTTGGCTGGCCGACTTGGGCCCGGGAATATGTCTCCCACAAGCTGTCCGCGTGGAATCGCTTGTAGACGTGGCTCAAGCTGGTGTTGTGGAGGCCCTAAAAGTCGTGTTCTGCTCTGGGACTCTCTGTCCCGCGACAGCTCCCACCTAAAAGAACTGAAGAGCACCCACTGTCCCCTACATCCCTGGGTATAAGGAGGTTTGGGGATTTAGGGATATTTCTAAATATAATTTTTCAAATCTACAGAAAGATGGATCCAGTACGATGGACATTGATAATTCCCTTCAACTGTATTCACCAGTCAGTAACATTCGTTATCACTTGCTTCCTTATATGCCGAGGTACATAGATAGATGTGTGTGTGAGAGAGAGAGAGAATGAATGAATGGATGGACGATGGATGGATGGACTTTTGCAGAACTATCTGAAAGAGAGCGGCAGATGCACCCGTTTATTCCTAAGTACCTTTGGCAGCAGGTACAATAGTCTCCTTTCCTACGTAAACACACCACCACCATCACCCCCAGGGAACTGGAGCTCGTCGCACCCTCATCTCACCTGGTTGGCATGGTCATGGCCCCCCCACGCGTCTGTTTCAGCCTTTCTGTTTGCCTCTGTGCCGCAGTCAGTGAAGGGACATGTGTGCCATTTAGTTGTCATGTCTCTTTGGTCCCCTTAGTCGAAAATAATTCCCTGGCCTTTGACTTTCAGGAACATTGACATCATTGCAGAACCCAAGCCGATAGGTTTGTGCAGCGTCTCACCGTCTAGGTTCACCCGATTGTTTGGGGGGTTTAAAGTTTGACTTCGGTCCTTCGTTTTTGGTACCGAGTCCCCATTCCAGAAAGCCCCGGTGGACCAGCTCTCTAAGATTGGTTATCAGGAATGTCTACGAGCTGATTGCACCCTCCGAGCCCCAGTGCTCGTCTCGAGGTAGCACAGCGGAGACCAGAACGGAATCGAAGCGCCAGTGGTCTTTCCTCCCCATGCACAGGCCAGTCGGTGGCAGCAAAAAACCATTAAAGTTTCTTTCAAACCCTCTTTCTCAGTCGTAGTTCCACCAGTCCCCAACCTACTTTTACTTATAACAGATTCCAGCATCTCCTTTCTTCGTGAACAGTGTTCCTGAGACAGTTCAGTTCAGTCTTTCAGTCTGACTCTTGGCGACCCCCTGGACTGCAGCAGGCCAGGCGGCAGTTTGTTTTAATTTTTCCCTGTCCACTGTCAAGGCAGATGCTGGACGTGACGTCACTCAGGTGTAATTTATAATCTATGATCCCACACGTTCATTTGGTGTCCCATGAAGTGTAAGAGCCGTTTCAAGATGCTTCCTGGTGCTCCTTGCATTTATAAGCTGTTGTAGCGCCTCTGAAGGTCAGGGATGGGCGTCGCCGTTTCCCAGGTGCTGCTGGCGGGGTACAGGGCCGTCAGGGAGCAGCTCGGGCACCCAGGCGTCTGCTCTTCACATTTGGCCTTGCCCTCCAATCAGCGCCGGGGATTCTGTCATTTCTTCCTCCTGAAAGCCTCACACATCTCCATCCCTGGCTTTGGATTCTCACCAGGCTCCGTTCTGGAAACCTGAACTAACCGTTCGAGAATATTCTCCTTGGAAGTTCAGCAAGCCCTGCAAATGATGCTCTCCTTCCCACTGCCCCCACCTTACCCCCGAGAGGACTTCGAGTATCTCTCATTGTTTTGTGATTTAAAGCGGGAAGCTGCCCTGCTCTGCTCTGAGCTCGTAGGAACGTTGTTTTCTTACTCGGTCACTGGGAACACACATTCCTTCCAATTCTTCGCTCCAACCTGCTGCCAATTCCAAGCCAGACAAGCTTTCAGATGGCCTGAAGGATCCCTCCCAGCCCTCCACCTTCCGCAGTGAACCCTTTTCTCCAGCCAAGCCCAACTGGGTGGGAAATCACCCCTGCAAACATATTTCTCCCACATTCTCCCTCTTCCTCCCAGAGCACAGTCCATTTCTCCCTGAAACCTTTCACACCGGACCTTGGGGTCTCTTTGTCCTGAGCCACAGTCCCTTTGGGACCTAGTCTGTCGATCTTCATGCACCCAGAATCTGCACCTTTGTGCCTCATAGGGGATGTTCCTGCTCGAGATTAAGCAAAGTACAGAGTACAGCTTTGCGTCTCCCCACCCAAAGTCTTAGGTTCAGTTCAGTTGCTCAGTCGTGTCCAACTCTTTGCGACCCCACGGACTGCAGCATGCCAGGCCTCCCTGTCCATCACCAACTTGGACACATGTCCACTGAGTCAGTGATGCCATCCAACCATTTCATCCTCTGTCATCCCCTTCTCCCGTCTTGGGGGCTCCATCAGAATCCATTAGAGAATAACGGTCTTTCAAGCTGACTAAAAAGCCAGGTTTTATTTTTTTCTTTCAAAAAGCTGTTCTGTTTTGATACTTGTCATTTATTCTCTGCTCTTTCTCGATGCCTGCTCTCAAATACTCCTGGAGTGCAGTTGTGTAGCGATTGTGTGGGGCAGGGTCTGTGAACAGCCTCGACCAGACTGCAGTCTCCGTTTTCTGGCATGTGGTGTAGGTCTGCATCTTCCTTTCTGTCCCGTTAGCTGGCTTAATTGCCACGTTGTGTTTGTGAATCGCACCGTTCAGAGTTTTAGGACCTAATGGCATCATGGCAGAACTAGCTTGACTTGCCCCAAGTATTTGTTGGCCAGAGAAGAGAGCTTGCCATCCCTTATTATGGCGGAAGTAACCCAGAAGGGCATTTTCTGGGGCCCTGGGTTTATAGAACTGTAATATACCACAATGGCCTTGCTGATGACTTTTTGTTAGAACATCTTATTGTGGGTTATGGTACAATAAATCACTAAACACCATCCTTTCCTGTGGGCTGTTGAAAATGTAATTTGGAGAAAAGTAGATATTTCATTTTACTTCATTTTGTTCGAATGTCTTATACATGTGGAAAAATGGTCCTGAGGATTATATCAGCTGCGCTAAGTCACCTTCATAACATAATTCAGGAGAAGACTTCTTTCCTCTATAGGAGAAAAAGAAATTTGGGGGACCTCCTATTAAATCAACGATGAAATTCAATATTCCTTACCTCTTTAGTTAGCTTCTCTGGTGGCTCAGTTGGTCAAGAATCTGCCTGCAATGTGGGAGACTTGGGTCCAATCCCTGGGTAAGGAAGATCCCCTGGAGAAGGGAATGGCAACCCACTCCAGTATTCTTGCCTGGAGAGTTCCATCAACATAGGAGCCTGGTGAGCTATAGTCCACAGGGTCACAAAAGTCAGACACGACTTACTGACTAGCACCTATGGGATGCTCTCATGAAAACAGGGAATAAAAGGCAGTGAGGAAGATAGACGGGTTGGTTGGGTGGACGTGGAGAAGGAGACAGAGGTCATCTGCTGTCCACTGAACACATAGTCATACATATTGGAAATCTTTATCTAGATCAGTCTTGTCCCTGAGGAGCAGAAGAACAGTCAGAGAGCGCATACTATGGGGATGGAGTGGAGAAAAACTTTCACCTGTGTCCTTCTCTTCTTAATTGGATGGGCTTCCCCCAGGAAGCTCATTCCTGGTCCCAGAGTGTTCAAGGAGCAAAAATGCCGTCTAAGAGCTTCTCGGTCTTCGAGGTGGCAGAAGCTGTGAGATCGTCTGGGCCAGGTGAGAACCCCCAGCAGAGAGGACTGGGGGCATCTCGTTGCCTGGCTCACACCCTTCGGGGCCCACAGAGCAAAAGGGTTGACCTGTATTTCCCCACAAGAAGAGCCTCATCTGTAGACTTGGACGAGGGTCATTTTATCTTTCATATGTATGCTTTTTGTTTGACCTGTCTTAAGAAAAGGCATTGTAGAATTGCTGTTTAGTTTTATAAAGCACTTGGAAGCACCTTTTCAAGAAGCCGTGTCAAAACTGGCCACCTATGTTGGTCCACAATCATTTCTAATAAATATCTTTAAATGGGATTCATAATGTTGCTATACGTTATGATTATGTGTTTGGATCAGGCAATTATGTACATTTCCAGTAATTATGTGATTAGTGATAATTACATTAGGTATGTAAATATACAATAGTCAACCAGACATGACTTACAACTCTGTAGTATAAATGAATAGAATGAAGCAACATGATACTTGGGTAAAGGATCAGAAAAGAAGAGGGAGAACGGTCAAGTTGCAGCTTCATAGACTTAGTTTGTGAATGAGAAATGTCCATGGGATAAATGGTTTGAAGATAAATTTGGAACAGCAGCCCCTCTCCTGGGATGCCCGCTGTCATTTAGGGGTTGGGTTTGTAGAACTGCCCACCTTCAGGCCCCCACTTACTGCAGATGAAAACCAGGTTCAGCGTTGTAATTATTTCCATTCGTCGCTCATCTATGAAATGCAGACTCAAGCTACTCTCTGCGTTGGTTGATTTCCTGGTGGACTCTCACTGGGCTTGGCAGACTCTTTTTTAAACTTCCCCACATTTCTAAAAGCAGCGTGTTAAGGCTGCTTCCATTTTGGGGTTTGGGGTGTGGTGACTTCAGTCCGTGGCCGGGTGTGGCTGTTTATCAGCGCCTGGGTATTGTCTTGTGGCCGCTGCCCCGCCTCTCGCCCCCACCACGACGGGTCATGCCCCCCCGCAAGGTGGGCAGCGCTGCTTGTCTCTGGGGCTTGGGGCCACACCTCCTGGGCATGAGCTGCCTGCCTCGGCTTTCCAGCCTGCTTCACCCCGAGTGTGTTTCGTCTTGGTCAGTGGCACCTTTGAGGGAAAATGTCTGCTCCAAGCCCAGTGAACTCCTGGTAGGAAGCAGGATTCCAGCGCGTCGTGCCAGGACTCCTTGGTCAGAGCAGGCCTGAGGACAGCAGCACCTCCTGGCTTTGCCGAGCTGGAGGCCCGCAGACGGGGCGCCCCAGAAACGGAGCGTCGTGTCCCACACAGCTCAACCTGATCACCAGTGTCGAGGGTGACCCCAAGACACAGGGCTTTGCTGCCTGCCTCCCGCCCTCTGATTCCTTTTACAAATGACATGTGTGGGTGGAGTGACTTCCTCCCAAGGGACATGTGGAAGTAAGTCCCAACTGACTTACACTCATTGCATCGAGTGTCCTGGACATTGGTTGACTCCCTGGCTCTAGAGCACAAGCGGGCTCTCGGTCTCCCCAGAGGCTTTCTGAGATGCCAGTTATCCTTCAGGTCTGGGCTGGAACCTGGCTCAGGGGTGGTGGCAGCAGGGCTGTATAGCGGCCAGGGGAGCGTGTTCTGGATGTGGCTGTGTGCCTGCTCACCACCGGCTCCACGCTACCTGCGCCCCTTGCACGGACATCAGAGGAACATCCACCAGCTTACTTCCTGGGTTCTGCTTGGAGAGATGCATGTGCCTGGAGGGGGCTTCCCTGGTGACTCAGTGGTAAAGAATCCTCCTGGCAAGCCGGAGAGGCAGGTTCGATCCCTGGGTCAGGAAGATCCCCTGGAGGAGGAGATGGCAACCCACTCCTGTATTGTTGCCTGGAGCATCCCATGGACCGAGGAGCCTGACGGGCTGCAGTCCATGGGGTCACAAAAGAGTTGGACATGAGTTAGCAATTAAACAACACCAACAGTGTGCCCAGAGGGCGCCCCCTTCCTGTTCATACCCTGGAACGAGAGAAACAAGTGTGTTGGCGTCGGTCCTTTCTTGTCTGCAGAAGGTCCTTTATGGTTCTTTATGGCTCCTACCTTACAGCCAGGGCCCGTGGGAGAGCAGCCGGGACAGCTGGGTCCCGGCCAGCAGGCTCAGATGCTGCGAGCGGTCGTCTTCCTCTGCCATCTTCGTTCGATGCCCACTGGGCCTGGGTCTTTGCAAGTGAGGCACTGTGCTTGTTTAAGCCTGGACCTGGACTCAGAGATCAGGGCTCCTGGAGATCGTGTGTACCTCTCTGTCCTATTTCCCCATCGCAACATACACTCCTTGAGAACAAAGACTGCCACAAAGTCTTGCTTCTCGTGCAGAGTCCTGTTCTACAGGTTCCTTTTTACCACGTGTGTGTCCAGCCAGCGAGCACATGATGAAGGGAGGAAGGGCATGTCAGGTGGGAGGGGGCGCTGTCACCGTCACGAGGACACCAGGCGATGTCTCTGGTTTCCAGGGGATTGCAAGTGGATGCGATCGTGGGTGAGGGTGTTTTCGTCTCGAGAGGTGGCAGGTTTCTTTGGACTGGGGACGTGTGACAGTGGGGTATTGAGGATGCGTCTTGGAGGTGGGCTGGTGAGCTGGAGCCAGGCAGGGGTGGAGAGGATTTGGGGATGACCAACAAGGCGGCGTGAACCCATTCCTGATAAAACTGATGAGGAGGCGTAACACGGGGGTGTGTCAGTCTGAGGGCCGCGGTGTCGAGATGCCTGGGGGTCACCTGGGACACTGGGGTTTTGCAGGAAGAGCTGTTACTAGAGGATTTTATGGAGCAGAAGGAGGCAGAGTTCTCTGAGCACCTACAGACCTTGTGTCAGGGATCCAGCCAGGTCGTTCCAAGTAGATTCTGCCCTGTGCTTTTTGCAGGCCCTGCATCTGAGGTGCCGTCCCAGCTCCGATTTCCTGCTTCACCGGCACAGCCAAACATGTTATAAAAGAGACTTTTTAATCCCGTAGCCTGCGGGAGTCAAGTCTGATTTTCATAACACGACTTGTTAAGCTGTATCATCATCTAGTCAAGAAATCAAGTCAGGAGCCATGCCCAAGCCTCAGTTTTCATTTAAATGGCGACATCGTAAGTGCCGGGCGACCTGGGACTGTTCAGCGGGCAGCTGGTTTAGTTGCAAGGCTCCACCTCGGGTCCTGGGTTTTCTCTGGAGGGTTGTGCTGATGACTGAAAGCCTCCCACTCCAGGTTGGAAGGCAGGAGCCCTGGGGTTGCGTCCATCCTGAGATGACCAAGACGTCTGGTCGATTCTGCTCATTTTGTCTCTGCACTTTGCCATACTCTGTACTTGGACAAAGTACAAGGCTGTCTTAAAGCCCTGCCAGACCCTGTTTGCCGTTTTTCTAGTGTACATGGGGTTTATTTCCCCCTCTCTGATTTAGATTAGCCAAGTAAGTTGCTGTGGTAGGGGATACTGTGGAGACAGAAAAGAAAAAAAAGCTTTTTTAAAGACAGAAAGCTGTTTTTAAACATACATTCTCAAACACTTGACAGAAACAAGCAACAACCCAACACAGCCTGTACACATTTAGAAGTAGGAAGTGGGATGTCATGGGCCTATTTTTGGCTGTCGCTGCCGGAAATGAGTGTGACCCACTAACCCGTACAGTGCCCGTGGGAGGCAAGGGGGCAAGGGCAATGCTGTGTCCTCTTTCTGGCTAACAGCAGACCCGGGGAAGCATCTCCGGGGATTTCTGATTTCCACCTTGGCTTTCAGAGCTGCCTTGGGCTCCTAGTCTCAAGGACTGGAGAACCAGGAGATGGGGTTGGGGGGAGTCACTCAGTTGTGTCCAACTCTTTGCAACCCCATGGACTGTAGCCCGCCAGGCTCCTCTGTCCCGGAGATTTCCCAGACAAGAATACAGGAATGGGTTGCCATTTCCTCCTCCGGGGGAATCCTCCAGACCCAGGAATGGAAACCTGGGTCTCATGCATTGCAGGTGGGTTCTTGACCATCCAAGCCACCAGGGAAGTCCCAGGAGATGGAAAGCCCCAGGCTAGTGTTGGTCCAGCACAGGGAGGAAGGCCAGGCAAAGTGACCGAAGCTCCAGAGTCTCCTCCTGAGAAAGGAGTGAGCATCCCTTGACTCAGTTCGGCAGAAACAGCACCGCTGTGGGGGACTGCTCGGCCCAACAACCTTCATGCAAATCCAGTCTTTAGATTCACAAAGTCCACCATATACCTGATTTTTTTTTTTGTTTCAAGGCGTGAAGGGACTTCACTGGTGGCCCAGTAGTTAAGAATCCGCCTTGCAATGCACGGGACAAGGTTCGATCCCTGGTCGGGGAACCAAGTGAGATCCCACATGTCACGGAACACCTAACTTAGTCCCTGCACCACAGCTAGAGAAGCGGGCATGCCACAGTGAGAGATCCCACCTGAGGCAACTAAGACCTGGCTCAGCCAAATAGATAAAGAAACAAATTTTTTTTTTTTTTCAAGTGAGGACTAGGCCCAGAGCAGTCCTTGTGTTTCCCATTCTTTTCAAGCAGTTTCCCAAGTCGTTGTGCTTGCAGGAGATCTATCTGAGGACCGCTCCGTGGAGGGGATTGGTGGGTGCACGTCAGCTTGTCCGCCTCAGTTTTTTCCCTGCTCTTCTAGCACTGTCTAGATCATCTCAGTTTTCAGGTCTCTACAGTTTTCAGCTGATGCCTTACGTTGCACAGGGAATTGAAGACTTGGCTTTGGGGGAACACCGCGTATAACGTTGAGGTCCCCATTCAGATGATGCTACAGGGTCAGCTCTATCTTGGGTTTGTTTTGTCTGCAAGAGGATTTGGCTTGCCTGTGTCTTCTCACTTTTCAGAAGATGGCTTTTTCCTTTATGCGATTTTCTGTGGTGAGAGACTCTGCAGGATTAAAAATGAAGTCTGCAAGACTCAGTAATCTTTCAGAAATTGGTCCCATCTCACTTTATTTAGTTAACATGAGATTTTTTTCAGACAAATCCTCCCTTTTCTAAAGACTGAAGTGAGGGGGGGTTTTTTTGTTTTGTTTCGTTTTAATCTGCCAGGGTGTTCAGAAAAGTACAAGTCCAGTTACAGGTGTTTTTACCTAACACAGGAAAACATCTGTCATAATATTTGGCAGGTTGCAGAGCTGAGGCTGCGTGAGTTTGGGTGGCTTCCAAGCAGAATGGGTCAGAAATGGATGGAAACAAATCTGGGCCTCCTCATTCTGGGGCTTAGCGTGAAGCCTCCCTGAAGCTCTCCTGCCCACTGCTGACCTGCTCCTGGCATTACACCTTCGCGCCTAATAAACCAGGGCTGTGGAGCGTGTGTGGTCCTAGGTCGTGCTGCTGAAGTAGAGGACTCAGCCAAAGACCAGTTGTTTGTGAGCTGGGTGAGTGACCACCAGCTACCCCACTGCAGAAAGGTTTGGCACGACTTCCAAAGCTCCTCTGTGTGTCTCTGAAGGGAGCGACTGCACCACCAGTGGAGTTCTGCCGCATCAACAGTACATTTGTGTTAAGGTTTTCTTTACGACAGGAAGGAAGGGAAGGGAAACACTGAGATGGCAGAACACTGATGCCTTAGGCTGGTGCAGCCCCTTGGCTGAAGGCTGGGGCCCTGGCTCTGAAGGGCCCACTTCCCCTTGTCTCAAGGGGCTGGAGCAGTCGGCCGTTTAGGACTTACTGTCAGATACGCAAGTGGCTGATTTTTGTAAGTGACATATATTATATTTGGGGTTTGGGGAAGCCTTAAGAAAATAACAGGATTACTTGGTTAAAGAGGTTCCCCTTTTGCCATTTCAGCAGGGCTGTAAGTTTCCCCAGGTCGACACAGGGAATTCCAGAAAGCAGAGCATTGGCTTTTGGAGTTTGACCTGGATCCTGTGCATCTTGGTACCCAACTTCTCCATCCCCACATCTTGGGGATGGGTGAAGTACCCAGAGCAAGGCCTGGTTAGGACACTGAACACATGTTGAGGCCCCTGGAATGAGGATCCTGGAAGAAAAACACGATGTCAAAGATGCCCTGTTTATGGTTACCCTGAAGGGTCGGGCAGGACCAGTGGTGGAAGGAGGAGGCAGGGGCGGCAGTGGCAACGGGGGGAGGACCCCCGCTGGGCGGCCATAAAGGCCCCCTTGGCCAAAAGAGCCGAGATTGGGAGAAGGAGGTGACAGGTTTGGGTGGGCTGGGGCTGCCCAGGGTCATCAGGTTAGTGTCCTTTCTGGGCTGAGGATGTGTCCTGTTAGATACAGCAGGCCGGTTTTCACACAGTCCCATCTTGCGGTCCTGCTTACCATGAGACCGCCCCATCTTTCCCTGCCCTCTCCTTTCCGGAGGGGAGGAAGTTCCGAAGAGAAGACCTGCGGAAATTGGGCTTGCCTGCCCAGCAGAGCTGGGAAACGATCTGCTGCAACGAGATAGTGCTGTTTCCATTTAGTTTGGGGCTCTTAACGCTTTCCTGTCCTTTTTGATGTATCTTCGAAGTGAACACATCCTCAGGCTGTTGGCAAGATGTGTAAATAATGTCTTGTGTGTGGCCAGGCCCATTGCCTCTGTCTCCCCTGCCCAGGCCTTTGAGCCCGTGACGGTGAGAGTGCCAGAAGAGAAATTAGAGAAATTGGCGCCAGCAGGATGCTTTCATAGACGGAAACCCAGTGTTTTGCAGTGTGGCTTTCTCATTTTTTCCTCTCTTTTTTTTTTTTTTCCTTCGCTGTCATTCATCCTAGGAGGTAGAGGGGGTTGGGGGAGGATCAGAGTCGCCATCTGCCAGGGCTTTTTCCCAGTTAACTTGAGGCCTTACTGGCATGTTTTGGGGTCAGAAGTGGTGTTTAAGTCACAGACTGGAGTCCCGGGGCTGTGCCCCCAGGCAGTGCTTTTGGGTTAGTTCCTCTCTAGTCAGTCGGGCTTCCCAGAGCTTCGGCTTTGGGGGACCAAGCCCTCTTTGGGGAGTCATGCTGGTTTCAGCAGAGCTTGTCCCAAAGTTGAATACGAACTGATCAGGACAAGGGGGCGCTGCCCTTGTGCTTCCCTCTGCCTCCAGCTTCTGCACAGGAATTTCCACTTGCTTTTCTTGTCACTCTTAAGTTTTCAGTATTTCTCATTCAAAAAAAATTTCTTTTTAACCGGTAATTCTCCTTAGAGATTCTAATGGAATCTTCGGTTAAGGGACATGTGGGTGAAGACGAAGCATTCTGGAGATCTGTGGCTGCGGCTATGTGTATTGTCTCATTTTTAAACGTTCTAACTAGACACAGCCCATAAGCGTGGGTTCCCAGCTTTCGGTTCCGCTGTGAATTCTGTATCTTGAAATCTACAGTCGGAGGACCCCAGTTCTGTCTGTGGTGGTGCTTCCCGGGGCCCTGTCTGTACGTTTGAGGAAATGTTTTAATGCTCTCTCTGTGGGGCTTTCCTGCATGCAGATAACTGCCATTCTCTGCATTATTGCACCTAACGTCCCTGGTGGGCTCTGTAAAATCTTAATCCTTGGGAATATGGAAGATGATCCGTGTGGTCTGAGCCAGGCCAAGCCTGCTAGAATTAATGCTTCCCGTGCAAACAGATTTAAAGGCAAACATGCCTCAGATGCGGCCTCCTCCCTCCCGGCTCTGTTCGTAACATTGGGGTTTGTCGCTGATCTCTGTTGCCCTCTTAAAATGCTCGATTCTAGGCTGCACGCATGGGCGGTGTTTCCGTTGCCGTGGTTTTTCCAGGCAGTATGAAAAGGGTCTGTGTTGTGTGATAATACGGGAAAGAATCCGTCTGAGCTTGAGCAGTGTTAGTAACTCCTTTGATTTGTAACCAGAGTCATCTCAGAGCCAGATTTCAATATTGGCAAAGCATCGGGTGGCAGACCTGGCCCATCTCTCGGGCACCTCCTGCTCTAGAACTAGGCGTGAGGCTTTTTCTTCCTTATCCCGCCTGCCTGTTCACATTTAATTTGTTCTTAGCCGTGTGCAATGGATTAACATTTCATCAGGGTGGATTAAGATTGCATCGACATTAAAGCGGTCTTTTTCTATTTTCCTCCTGTCACTTTTAGGTGATCCTGAGGGGTGGGGGGGCACGGCACCTTCAGGAGGGGGAAGGCAGGCTCATCCAAAAAGTGCCCTGGTGAGGACGGGGGAGATAAGCCAGGGCTTCAGTGTGTAAAGAATTCCCAGTTGCAGGTCGGGAGGCCTGGATGGAGCCACAGCCAGTTTCATCTGTCTAACGAGATGTCACATGGAACAAAAGCTTTAGGGGTTTTATTTAGCTCCTAATCCGCACGCTGAGAGAGCGGAGGTCCATGTGAGTGCTCCAGCCAGGAGGGGGGGGGGGTTGCCCGGCTGGCTGGCTGGCTGCAGCCTCCTTTCTGGGACTGAGCCGTAAAGAAAAGCCCTCTGGTGCTACCGTTAGAGAGTGAGGCAAAGTTACCGTGAGTGTGTTGTCTGCTAAGGTTTCGGAGAATTAATAATTCAGGCCGTACTTTGAAATCGAAAACCCCCAGTTGGTCCTTCCTGCCGTCTCGGAAGGGTTAGAATACAGTCAGGTCTGGTTCGGATGCATGTAATTGAAGATTTATAAAGAAAGCCTTCCTCTTCTGCCTCTGGCCGCAGTCTTTTTTTTTTTTTTCTTTTCCAATGCCGGTTCCCAGCAGGCATATAAATATTGGTCGATCTCAGAGCTGGGATGCGGCTGGGTGGTACGAGGGCCCCTGGGAGATCGCTGAGGCTCCGGGGAGGAGAAGCTCTCTGACGGACGGAGGCGGAGAGGGCCCTTGGTACCCTGGGCTGCGGGATGTCGCTGTGCCCGGAGCGGCGGAGCCCTGCCTCTACCGGGAGGCCTTCTACAGCACGGCAGCCGGAAGGAAGAGCTCCGTCCCCGACTTCGCCTTTTACGACAGCAGACAGGCGGTGATGTCGGCCCGCGGGGCCCTGCTGCCGGGGGATTACTACAGTGACCCAGCTGGAGCCACCCAGGTGCCCGGCGAGCCTCCGCACCATCGCCACCTGGGAGCTGGCCAGCCGCTGCCCAGTTATGGAGCCCCGGGCAACAGGATGACATGGGAGCCAGTGGCAGGCCGGGCCCCTGCCCTGCAGGACACTGGTCACCTGTACCGGAACCCTGGAGGTAAAATGATCCCCCAAGGGCAACGATCACACAGCAGGGCCCCTTCGCCCGCGCGCTACATTGGGGAGCCGGCCGACAGCAGGTACGGGGCAGAGGCGCCCGCCTACCCCGCCGGCCAGGTCTACAACGATGCCGGCGAAGGGCCGGTGGATTCTGCCACCTCCAGACAGGCGGCCCCCACGTGTCTGGTTGTGGACCCGGGAGCGGCGGCTGCCTCCGGGAGCGGCGTGGGGACTGCCCCTGGTGTCCCGCCCCGAGGCTACGGGCCGGCCCGGGAAGGTGTCCCCCCCAGGATGGCCTACGAGAGGTGCGAAGACGACCCGTCAGCCTTCCAGGGGCCACGGGGCAGCAAGAGAAGCGTGATGCCGGAGTTCCTGGCCCTCCTGCGGGCGGAAGGCGTGGCGGAGGCCACGCTGGTGGCCCTGCTGCAGCAAGGCTTCGACTCCCCGGCCGTGCTGGCCACCATGGAGGACGCGGACATCAAGTGTGTGGCGCCCAACCTGGGCCAGGCCCGCGTGCTGAGCCGCCTGGCCAGCGGCTGCCGGGCAGAGATGCAGCTGCGCAGGCAGGGCCGGGGGGTGCCCCTGCCCCGCACGCGCTCCAGCAGCTTCAGCCACCGCAGCGAGCTCCAGGGCGACCCGCCTGGCCTGGGCGCCGCTGCCCTGCAGCCCCAGCCCCAGGTGGGGCCCCTGCAGGTGGCGTCCCCTCGGGCTGCAGACCCCACTCACCGCCGCCCCTCCAGCGCGCCGTCCCAGCACCTCCTGGAGACCGCCGCCACCTACTCGGCCCCCAGCGTGAGCGCCCAAGCCGCCCACTTCCCATCCAACTCCGGGTACAGCTCCCCAACCCCTTGCGCCCTGACCGCGCGCCCGGGCCCCGCATACCCACTGCAGGCCGGCGTGGCCTTGACTCACCCGGGCCCCAGGACTGCCTACTCCACGGCGTACACGGTGCCCATGGAACTGCTGAAGCGGGAGCGCGGCGTGGCAGCCTCCCCCGTGCCCAGCCCCCACGGCAGCCCCCAGCTCCTGCGGAAGCCCGGCGCACCCCTGGAGCCCCCCACCCTGCCTCCAGTCAGCCAGAGCCTCCACACGCCTCACTCGCCCTACCAGAAGGTGGCCCGGCGGACAGGGGCCCCCATCATCGTCTCCACCATGCTGGCCCCGGAACCAAGTAATGTCCCCCTCCCTGCCTTTTCCTCATAGGGACCTTGAGGGGGCCGGATGGTGGGGCCCAGAGGTCTGAGCACGGGACAGCGGGGCCCTCGGGTTCCTGTCACTCTCTGGCCAAACCTGGAAAGACCAACCTCTCCACCCCTGCCCCGACTCAGGTGCCCGTGCACACCCCCTCCTCCACACAGGGCACCCCGGCGAGCTGGCCAACACACAGGAGGGGTCTCCTGGCTGAAACAGGTGTGTGTGGTTCAGGCTGACCCACTGAGATGGCATTACCTTCGTTTTTCTCCAGTTGAGCTCAAGCCCATTTGTGGATTTCCCTTTTGGGGGAAGAAACACAACTGTTTATGGGGGGGTGGACCCAGAAATCATTCAGGACTGGAGGGAGCCCTCAGCTCACAGGCGGTGGCATTTTCTCCAGCTCACATTCAGTGGCTCTGGAGAAGGCTGGGTGTTTGTCCAGCGCCTCCCTGTACTGTGGGCAGCGTTCACTTGCCATCGGGGGTGTCTTCGGGTGTGGAAACTCCCCTCTGAAGGGTCTACACAGTATCAGAGGTAGGGTTAATCACTGCCGAGCTAAAAACGGGTGTGCTTCCAGACTTGTGTGTTAAACAAAGATGCTGAAATCCCTTAGAACTCCCTGTTTCAAAAACAGACTCAGTCTCGCATGTTGGAAAACACAGTTGGGGATTCTGCTTGCTTGTAGGGAAGAATGTATTTCTTTGTGGAGGAAAGAGAGAATGATCCTGGCTCATTCTCTTCAAACCACGAGCCAGGTGGAGCTGAGTGCATGTGTGCCCCTGGGCATCTGGGTAAAGTCCCAGGTGGACACGCTCGGAGCCACACTTCAGAACTGTCATTTCAACCCTGGAATCCTTACTGATTATTCAAGCTGTAAATCAACTTTCTTCCTTTCTTTCTCTGTTCCCCTCCACATAGTTTAGAAACCTGCATCTTTTTTCAAAGACTTTTTATTTTAATGAATTACTGGCATCATAAGGTGGATATAGTGGGATGAGCACTGTGGTAAAAATAAGAGGGACCTTTTTGAAAATGCCCCGTAAACATCTGTGGATGGGGCCTGGGGACCTAGTGTGACACCCCGAGGTGAGCGTCTGGTTTACCTGTCACGGTGGTCAAGCTGGTGATGGTCAGGCTGCTCAGACTGAAGTGGGGCTGTTGCTTTACAAGCTGACCTTCACACACGTTTCTTGCTTATTTCCAAAGAAGCGCTGGTTGAGTTTCTCTGTTGTTTCTCTCTATACATTCTAGTTTTGTCTCATGGATAGGCTTTCTTTTTCAGTCTTATCATAAAATTTATTTGACTTTTTAAAATTGGTGTGTGGCAGGAGAAAAGTCAAGGTAATGTTTCCTAGGGCCTGTGTCTTCCCCCTCACCGTCAACCATTCTTTCTTTGCAACCAACTAATTTGCATGGCGATGACATTTGTTGCTTCAGTAATTTCATCTGATAATGGCTGGGCTTGCAAAGCGGATCTGAAAACATATTCCTTAATTATGTGTTGCTAAGCAACGGGAGGGTTTGGTCATAATCACAGAAAGATTATCTGCATGCTGAAGTCCTGGAAAGGTTTTGCTGAAGGAGGACCTGTTAAATTGCCTTCTTTTCTTCTTCTTTTCATTTCTGTTTATTTTGCACTGCCTTCTAACAAAAACAGTCGCTGTTATTTGGGGATGAGGCGAGGGATCTTATTTAAATTGTTTGGAGTGTGATTGTTAACACACGGTTTTGCAGACCTAGGGATATTGATTTTTGTTTCATTTGCATGGCAGCAAGCCAGTGCCAAGAAGCCTGCAGTCGGAAGTCTGCCAGGAAATAAATTTCTCTGTCAGATGATCTGTCCCATAGCAGTGTTTCCTCTCATTCCTTCTTGAATGTTGAGGGTGTCGTCATAGCCCTCCCCCAAAAGCGGTGTGTCCGGGACCGGGAGCCGGGGTGGGGTAGGCGCTTGGCTGCCCTGGGAGCATTGAGCCTGGATAGGAGACATCTTGTGAGGTGGGTTTCCTAAAGGCAGTAGCAGACTGGGATCTGTTGGAGCCTAGAGGCCGGCTCCGGGTTTCAGGGACGCACCACAGACCTGGGGTCCGGAAACCTGAAGCTCCCCGGGGGCAGCCCTACCGCCCTGAGCTGAAACAGGAGACGGCGATCTTTCACTCCAGATCCCGCCGCCTCGGTCGTTGGCGGCACAACCAGCATGAATAAATCTTCATTCTGTTCTTCGCCTAACTCGCATGTTTGCTTCTGATCTGGCGAGGCAGGGGTGCTGGGTGGGAGGAGGCCTCTCGCCTCTCTCCCTCTGGAGGGGTGATCCGAACGCTTGCAGTGGGCGGCTTGTTTATTTCTGAGCGCTTGGTTTTTGTTTTATGTGCTTTGGGTATTTGCATCTTTTTCATCTTTTGTATGTTTTTCCAAGTGACTTTCCATTTGCAGTTCTTGCAAAGTATTGGCTATATTCCCCATGTTGTACGGCACATCCTTGAGTACATATTTTAATTTGTATTTGCTTTTCTCTGTCCGTGAACTACCTGCTTCATCTTGGTTGACTTTGTTGGTATAAATAACTGGCTCCTGTGGACTGGGCAGTGGAGGGTGGCCAGGTGAGGACAGGCCCCCGGAGTAGCCCCCAGTCCATGATGCGGGATTACTGGGGCTACATGTCAGACCCACGTGAGCAGCGGTACCTGCTGGATCTGCTGCTGTTTACACGCTGACCGGCTGGACTAGGGCACAGGCTGCAGAACCTTCTGGCAATGGCTATCACCCAGCGATGCCCCCTCCCCCATGTCACGTGGTATTGACCGCAGCCAAGGATTTGCTGTCGCCCAAGCCCTCCCTGAGCTGATGCAGCCGGATGTATCGCGTAAACAGCAGCTCCGCAGCCATCTTCACGGGTTTGTCCCCCTGAACACAGCCGCGGCGCATGTGGGCTGCAGGGGCTGCAGAGCTTCTGGTGTGAAAAGCACAGCCCCAGCCCAACCTTTTTCTGGCCCCTTTTGGTTTCTGTCCAGGCATTTTTCTAGATATAGCTCAATTGATGAAGTGCATCTGTAATCCCCATCTAGTGCCTGGGGACACTGCCCAGAGACCCTTCAGGACAGGACAGGACAGGGGTGTCTGCGGCCCATTTACACAGGGGCTGTGGGGGAGGCTGATGGTGTGACAGTGTTAGGGCAACAGGAACTGGTCACTTTTGCTTCACTCCTGCTAATGTAGCAGTGGTTTCCAGCAGCGTAGGTGTGCATGCCAGGTCCCCTGGGTAGGAAGTCCCATTGGATCTGAATGGAGGTTTGTTGTCGTCCGGCCCTCGCACACCTGGTGACTCCTCCCATGTCCCTGTCTTTATTTGAAGGTCTGCACAGGAAGATCAGTGCTGGGGAGTGGGGGCCAGACAATTCACTGGTTCTGACAGTGATGACCTGGAAACCATCAGCCTGGAAAGGGGTGCCATGAAACCCCCAAAGACACCCTCCCACAAGCCAGCTGATCACACCCACTTCCCACCCTCAAAGCAGAGCTGGACCAGGAAGGGTGGGCTCAGCCAGGCCCCCGTGTGTCCATATTCAGGGACTGGGTGTAGGGACTGAGCCTGGGAGCTAGCTGGCCCTGCAGAGAGCAGTGGGGTGCTGACCCTGGCTCTTCCATTGTTAAGACCCTGCATCCTAACCCCAGGAGATGTGTGAAGGGAGCAGACCTCTCTGGGCTGTGGTCCAGGGAGGGTTCCTGAGCACGGAGCCCTGGCTGAGCAGGGTAGGGCCAGCGCTCAGGGCTGGACCCCTCAGCACTGCACCAGCCCCTGCTGAGTTCCAGGCCTGGGGTCAGGGGTTGGGCACTCACACATGGGTACACCCCAGCCTGGGCTTCTGGGGCATTCCCACCACCGCCCACCCAGTTAATAAATAAAAAGACAGTCACCGTAATGCGATAAGGACACACGTGGGGCGCCTCCAGCACCTGAAATGCATCCCTGAAGAGCCTAGGCACTGGCAGGGGGAGCTGAGCGTAGGGCTCCGGTTCGAGAATGACTGTCAACTGCAGCCGTGGTGGTCAGGCCGCGGGAGAGGTCGCTGTGCAGACTGGCGTGAGGGTGGTGGTGAGTGTGTCAGTGTTGGTAGCCCGTGAAGGCTGTTGTGGTCCTGGCTCCTTGCAGGTTGACCTCTACCTCCGTGATCAGGAAATCCTAGCCTCAGTTCACCTGGAAGGGTGTTCGTCCAGAGCCCTTCCTCTCCCTAGTAGTCACTTCCAAGTCAAGCTCTCAGGAAGGAGCTGTGCACTTTCAAGGTGCTGGCAGGGTATTCCAAGTGGAATATCTGACATGAGTCCAAAGTCAGTAAAATCTAACAGGCTTTGCTTTGCTTTTGTATTTGGTAGGTGTTTGGGGCTGGCAGAAGGAAAATGGAGAAGGAAATGGCAACCCACTCCAGGACTCTTGCCTGGAAAAGTCCATGGACAGAGGAGCCTGGTAGGCTACAGTCCATGGGGTCGCAAAGAGTTGGACACGACTGAGCGACTTCACTTTGAGACTTTTGGGGGCTGGCCACTTACACCTGAGTTGAGAGTCCCAGCTCGCCCTTTGGCTCACTCTTCTTGCTCACGCAGGGTGTCGCATCAGCCAGGCCTGCTCTGGTCATTGTCATTGTCCTCGGCCACTTCCCAGGCCCGGAGTTTGGCTGTGGAGCATTCAGCTCAGAGACTAGCCTTATCCCGAGCTCTCTGTCCCTCAGAATGGCCCACTCTGACCTCTCGGGTGTGGACTGGGTCCTTCTGTCCACGGAGGACGGCATCCGGGTGAGCTATGGCCTGGCGATGTTCCAGCTGCTGCCAGGCTTGGGTGAGGATGAGCCAAACGGGCCTGTCACAGAACCGGGTCTCTGGACACTTCTGTCAGTTCACTGCTTCTGCGGCGTTCCACTCCCAGCTCTGTCAGCTCTGACCCACCCCATGCCCCACCAGGGGTGTATATCCGTGATCATACAAGGTGCGGTGTCTGTGGGGACTTGGGCTTTGGTTTTTTGTAGTTTTTTTTACTATTATTTAATTTGGCTGCGGCATGTGGGATCTTAGTTCCCTGACCAGGGATCAAACCCATGACCCCTGCACTGGGAGCATTGTGCCACCAGGGAAATCCCACGTGGGGACGTGGGTGTGGACTGTCTAATAAGCTCCATCCAGTAAGGGGTCGGGCGGGGGGCTCCTGGCTGCTCAGAAGGCTCTGAGGTCCTTGTTTTACAGGTTTTCTACCTGGCACGGTAAGGGACACGGAGAACATGGTTAATGAAGTTATTCTTCCTGTGCTTTCCTGCCATTCAGTTTAAAGGAATCGATCCATGTTCTCATGGGGGAACACAGGGCCAGCACTGTGGCTGGACACCAGCCAGCTCTGCCTGCGTTAGCATCACCAGATCCGCTTCGTGTGGCCCAGGCTGCCCAGCACAGGGTGGCCGAGCCTTCTCATTTCTCAGGCATTTTTCCTGCCAGTTCTGGAAAGCAGGTCTGAGTAAAAAGAGTAGGGCCCGGGCACCAGGGCCTCTGCCTTCAGGAAGCAGCCCGTCGCGTGTGGCTCTGCTCTGCAGATAACAGTTCTGTGTTCGCGTCTCTTTCCGACCCCCAACTCCTCTCTGCAACTTTGAGGAGCAGCAGTCTCGTCTGGAGCAGCAGTTCGACTTTCCCGGGGACGTGAGCCCCAAGACAGGGCGAGCTGTGCTGCATTTATCTGCCCGAGAAGAGGCAAGGCCAGCACAGCCCCCGCCGCGTTACCTCCTCATGTGACCTTTGCCCTTGCGTGTCCCGTGTCCACACAGGGCTTCTCCAGTTCACGTTCTTCTGGGTGGGACCTGGGTAGGCCAGGAAGCAAAATCCAGAGTCCTCACTGGCTTTTGGTACCACACACCTGACTGGCAAACGTTTTCTCCCCTGGTGCGGTTGTCTCGCCACGCTCTTGACGCCGTCCTTGAGGCACAGAAGGCTTCACTTTGATGATGTCCAGTTTCTGTCTTTCCCTTCTGGTTGCTTGTGGTCTTGGTGTCATCATCCAAGGTCTTGAGGTTTCGTGCGTGTTTTCCTCCGAAGAGTCTGGAGTGTTAGCTGTTCCATTTAAGTCTTTGACGCATCCTGAGTTGACTTGAATATGGACAGAGGTAGGGGTTCCCCTGCGTTACTCTGCCAGTGGATACCCAGTTGTCCAAGCACCATTTTCCCTCATTTACCTTATTGTTCCCCTTTGGCTGTGCTCGGTCTTCGTTGCTGTGAGCGGGCTTTTCCCTGGTGCGGAGGTTGGGGGCTCCCCTCGAGTTGTGTGCGGCCTTCTCGTCGCGGTGGCGGTGGCCTCTCGTTGTGGAGGGTGGGCCTCAGGAGTTGCAGCTCACAGGCTCAATAGTTGTGACACAGGCTTAGCTGCTCTGCCACGAGTGGGATCTTCCTGGATCAGGGATCAAACCCCTGTCGCCTGCACTGGCAGGAGGAGTCTTTACCACTCTGCTACCAGGGAAGCCCCAAACACCGTTTGTAATGGAGAAAAATCAATGTATATGAACGTGGAAGATTTTCAGGTGTTTGAAACCTATTTTTTATCTCCAAGAGTATACAAGGCAACGATTCTAAAGCCATTTCATAGGTTCTTGGCTGGTATGTAGGGTTATTTTTTTTATGTTTATGAAAGGGAAATGGTGCTTTCATCCCCAACATAGCCCACATTAGCAGTATAGGACCTACCTGGACTTAATGTACCGCTCTCAGGTGTGTTTTACCCTCCTGAGGCTGGCTTAGACACAAAGAACGTTTTTAGTTGTTTTTCATGCAAAGGGGGAAAAAAAAACAAGACTGTTGACTTCTCCTTGCTCCCTCCTGCTCAAGGAACAGGAAGGGACAGCTTTAACAGGCAGTTAAATTTAGCCCAGCGGTGGTGCTCAGCGTCTGAATAAAACATCCTTTGCCAAATTGTTAGGAGAGCATAAAATCAAACCTGTAAATGCTTGTCCCCACCGAGAGGTGGGTGACACCTGGGGGTGTGTTTTCCCAAGCTCGGGTGAGAATTGATCCCAGGAAGGGTGAGCGGAACAACTCCCTGGGAGAGCTGGGTGAGAAAGCCCTGATGTGGAGTTGGTCCTCTCTGGACGGGGCGGGAGGGGAGCCGGGGCTCTTTGTCTGGCGCCGGTGAAGTGCTGGCGAGGCCTGTGGAGAGTGGGTCCCCCCAATACTGGCCCTCCTGGTCCCACGTTCCCCTGAGAGGCCTCTTGCCCTCTCCAGGACCTACCCAGCCCAGTCAGTGCCACCGTCCTGCAGCATCTGAGCACACTGATCACATCTGATTCCCAGGAAGACTCTCGACAGTTTCCCCTTTTACAACAAAAAGTCTGAAGCTCAGAGAGGTTCGGTTCTTCCCCAGGTCACACAGCAGAGCAAGGACTTTGGGCCAGCCTGTCTGACTCCAAACCTGTGCTTGGTCACTGTGTCAGGAGGAAGCACCAAGCACAGCATGGGAAATTCAGTAGCACGGTGAACTTGGTCAAGGGAGCTGGAAGCCAGGGTCCATGCCCACAAGAGGAAGTCGAGAGGGTGATTATGGAGCATGAGCCCCAAGGTGCTGTGCGGTTCACCTCCCCAGGTGTGACACTGAGGGCACGTTGAGCCCCCCTCCCCAGCCTTCTGAGGACCCTGTCACGTGGAGGGGCCCAGGCTTTGCACAGCAGAAGCTCCCGGCTGGTGCCCTGCAGGTTGCTCTGGGATCCGCACATCTCTGCTGCTGAGCCAAGCCGCTCTCCTCCATACTGTGCTGCCTTCCGGGGGAGTCACCGAAATTAATTCTTGGCTGTGTGATTAAATGGAATGTCTAATGTTCTGTGGTCCTAAGAGGATTTAAGCTTGGCTCTCAGAAAGGCTCTGACAAACACACAAGGGTAAAATTGAGTAGATGGAGAAATAATAAGCACAGGAAAAGATGAAGCTAGGGGATAAGGCCAGAACTCAGAGAGGACTCCCTATTGTCCTGCGCACAAAGGACAGGAAAGGATTTCACGCTGAGCTTCCTAGCCGCCACAGCAAAGAGGGAAATGAGACGGCTGTAAGGTACACTTTGTGCCTAAGACGGGACCACCGAGTCCATCGCTCCAAAGAACCTTCTTCTGAGCAATCGAGAGCTGAATTTCTGCTGCCCTCAACCACATGTCCAAAGAAGTCAGCAGTGTCCCCTCCCCTGCCTGCCCCAGCCTGCAGCCCCCCAGTGACAGGCTGTCCTACCGTGTGGCTGCTTCCTGCCCCTCATCTGTCCCAGGGCCTTGTCCCGTCGAAGATGCTGAGCCCACAGGCGCAGGTCTGGGGCCTGGCTGAGCTGCTTCGGCAGCTGGCGACTGACTTCCTCCCCAGGGAGTCCACTACTTCCTTTGTCCGGCCCTCAGTTGGCATTGCCAGGTCTACGGGGAAGGGGCAGTTCTGCTCGTTGAGGGGGCTCTCTGCCTGGGGGTGGGATGGGTTGAATGTTGTCGTCGGCAGCCCAGCCCAGGCCTGTCCCTTCCCCTCCAGCGCGATCCTTACAATCTCCCCTCTTCACCCCACCAGCTTCCCTGCTGGAGAGCTTTCTTTGAGATGCTTTTTATTTGAAGGGATAAATATGGCTTTGTGATGGGTTCTAGTGTTTTCCTGTGAACTGGGCTTTGAGCCTGGATTGCTTAAGACATCATTAAGTTTTAAGAAAAAGTTATAGAGGAAAAGAGCAGGGTGGGGACGTCCGACCAGCTGTCGCACTTGGGAAAATGAACTTCCTGGCTGCTCTGGGGCCCGAGGGCAGCATGCTTGGCCTCCGGCCTGCCGGACGGCAAGCCTGTGAAAGGGTGCTTAAGAATCACTTTCCTTTCGGGTTTTAGAGCCCCATGAAAATGTGCAATAAACTGAAAGCCTTGTCCCCGTTCTGTCTCCTTCCTGGCCTTAGTTGCTGCCACGGCTAAGAAGCGGGTCGGTGTTTTGTTTTTATGGGCCCTCAGCTCAGGCAGTGCAGTTAGAAAAATAAGCCCGAGTCTGCCAGACTCTTCCAGGGCCCTTTAGGGAGGAAGGCCTGTTGTCCGTTCCTCGGGAGCCCTGGTGGAGCTGGTCCTTCTGATCAGAGGGGACGAGTCAACCACAGAGGCAGCGACCCGGGCGGGCAGCACCCATGGGCAGCCCTGCCCTCCTCGTGATGTGTCCGCTGTGACCTCCAGCCTTGACTGGGGGGCCTGCAGAGCCAGGCTTGTGCCACTGCTGTTTCCTGTGCTTTGGAGGGAGTGGCCCTTCGGGAATCGACCAGACTGGGGCATCCTCGGCCTGGTGGGGACCCCTCTGAGGGTGTTCCTGCCCCCCGAGGTCCCGCCAGCCCCATGCCAGCCCATCACAGGCAGGCGTGGGTGTGCAGCGCCTGCCTCTGCCGGGCTCCTGGCATCCGTTGGTTCTTTTCTCATCTTTACTTCACTTGTGTTTCCCTCAAACATCCCCTTGTGTAGTTGCTACGGGCACATTTTTAGAACTTGAGAAATACTCAAGCAAAACATACAGTGCGTGGCTTCCACTGGCGGTTCCCCACCCCATGCCGTGGGCAGGGCCTTCCTAGAAGTCTCCAAGGCTCAGGGGCTCAGCCCTTAACCAAGAGGAGACCACCAACCTGGGCTGCTCGGCTTCCCCGGCCCAGTGTTGAGGCTCCAGGTAGGGTGGGGCGGGGAGTGGGCTTTCTGAACACCCTGGCTTGTGAGCTGGCACCAGAGGATGGCAGCTGCCACCACGCCAGGGAGCAGGCCCTGGACGCCCACCTCCTGCTGCGGGAGCCCTGGTCCTAGGGAAGGGAAGCCGGGCCCTGACCAGGGAGCGGTGGGTGAGCTCGGCCGCTGAGACATGCGGCATTGAGTTCGCCGGGGTCCCTGTCATGTATGGCCCGGGAGCCCCTCTTGTCCTTGAGAAGTTCCTGCTGTGGGCCCATCTCCTCGCCAGAGGCTTGGAGGAGCTGCCACCAGGAAGGAGGGCATGGGGGGGGGCCCTTCTGACCCCTGGCAACCCCCTCAGTAAGAGCAGGGGCTCCAGAGCCTCCCACGGATGCTGTTGTTTGGAAAGGAGGTGTGGCATGTATATTCTCCCGGCCAGGAGGGGCAGCTGAGGTGGTCCCCCGTCCCAGGCATAAGCTACCCGGCCACTGGCCCTCCAGGGACTCTTCCCCCACGTTGAGATGGGGGCAAAGGTATAACCTCACCTGGGCTGGGAGCCAGTGCATTCTTGCACCCAGAGACCTGCTGTTGCCCAAGCCCAGAGCCTGCAGCCCTGCCCCCACGCCACATCCCTCAACGCCAGCCTCCCTCCCCGGATGCCGTGGGACCACCCACGTGAGACTGAGCCTTTGGGGGTCATACAGACCATTAGATCATTTGACCAAAAAGTCAGAAGCGGAGCCACACGTCGTAGGCTGCTTCAGACGTGTTTCTTTGTGGCGGGTTTGCTTCTCAGTGGGGCTCGGTGTGGCTTCCTCTGGACCCATCAGTTGGGAGGTCTCTTGGGCTCTGAGTGGGTGATGTGTGCCCGGCCCCCCGCTGAAAGCAGCGGTTTCCAGGCAGAACATCAGGTGCTTCTTCTGGGCAGTGGGGTTCACCAGGCACACAGGAGGCCCCCAGGGACTGAGGAGACTGGAGACCCGCGGCCACCCTGCAGGCAGCAGAGTCGGGGCATCTAGATGCCAGACAGCCTGCCCGTGTGTGAGTGTTTAAGAAAGTGAAAACTGGGCGCAGTTTTGTTTTTAAGCTCTGATGAGTGAAGGAAAAGTGTCTGTCCCTTCTTTGGCTCAGTTCCAGTTCCCCAGTGTGGTGTGGACCCTGCACAGTTCAGGCTGCCAGGACAGTTCACCTGGGTGCTCTCAGGGGTCAGTTCAAGGGACCGCGGTGCTGGTCCTTCTGGACGTGCAAAAGCTGACTGCGTCGTGTCTTGGTCGTGGCACACAGGACCTCGTTGCGTCCTGTGGGATCTTTGATTGTGGCACGTGGACTCCCGAGGGTGTGGGCTTCAGGAGTTACGGTGTACAGGCTTAGCTGCTCCGTGGCACACAGGATCTTAACTCCCTGACCAGGGATCGAACCCACGTCCCCTGCACTGCAAGGCGGTTCTTGACCACTGCACCACCAAGGAAGTCCCAGGCTGTACTGTTTTTTAAACCAGATGGTGTGCTTCCCACAAGTCTGCTTCCAGAAGCTACCCTTGTGTGCACCCTGGGCTCACCTGTCTGCCCAGTGAGGCTTCGGTGGGCTGTGGGCAGTGGCCGGGGCCCTGGAGAGCCCGTGAGCTTCCAGCTCACCGGCTCTCTGTCCAACTGTTAACCTGAGCTAAGGCGAGATGGCCTGAGAGTGTCTCACTCGGAGGCCATGACTCATTAAGATCCATGTTTTATTTAAGGAGCTAATCTACTTATTGGGCCACTCTGTAGCCATCTGAACCGAGCCTGCCGCTACCTTTATAGAGGTTACTAAAATCAGGACTGAGGAGTGGCTGCAAACCAGGCACCCCCTCCCCACCTCGCCACCATGGGGCACACTCAGCCTTCTGGGGAGCCCCCTCAGCGTGATTCACCCCCAACAGTGCCACCCCTGCCCCAGAACTCAGAGGGCCACATCTCCCCATACTTGTGGTTTTTCACACCAGGGCAGTGGTTACTAGCGTATTCACGGCTGAGTAGACAGACCTGGCTTTGGAAGACCAAGCGGCATTCAAGTGGCTGGTGGTCTTTCAGGAGAGGGCTGTGTGTGCAGTGACCACCGGGCTTCCTGCCTGCCTGATGGTGCTGCTCATCCCAGGGCAACCTGTGGGCAGTGCCCACACAGGGATACTTCAGAGATGACTTTGGTTCTGGGCCCAGCCACCCCAGTAAAGTATCACAAATAAAGCCAGTTCATATTGGAACACAGCCGATTAACAGTTGTCTTAGTTTCGGGTATACCGCAAGTGATTCAGTTATACGTATCCATGGACCTGTTCTTTTTCCCATTTAGATTATTACACAATATTGAGCAAGTTCCCTGTGCTTTTCAGTAGGTCCGTGTTAGTTATCTTAAAACGTAACTGTGTGTGCATGTCCATCCCAAACTCCCAATCTACACAGATTTGCTGGTTTCCCAGGGTGTTCCCTCGTGGTTCAGTCAATAAAGAATCCACCTGCAGTGCAGGAGACGGGTTCGGCCCTTGGGTCGGGAAGATCCCCTGGAGAAGGATATGGCAACCCATTCTGTTTTCGAAAGAAAGAAAGAAAAAAGTGAAGTCGCTCAGTCGTGTCTGACTCTTTGCAACCCCAGGGACTGTAGCCCACCAGGCTCCTCTGTGCATGGGATTCTCCAGGCAAGAATACTGCAGTGGGTTGCCATTTCCTTCTCCAGGGGATCTTCCCAACCCAGGGATCAAATCTGGGTCTCCCGCACTGCAGGCAGACTCTTTACCATCTGAGCCACCCGAAAGCCCCCACTCTGTGTTTGAAAGGCCACCCCAGAATCCCGAGGCCTACCGCTGGCCAGGCCTTTGAGACAGGCCCTGGTAAAAGCTGTGGGATCAGCCACTCCCTGACAGGGGTGCCCACGTTGGTGATCCAATCCCATCACCAAACCACCCCCAGCCTGATCCCTGCCTAGGGCGCCTCACCTGAGGAAGTCCGTCCTCCACAGGATCTCTTGCCTTGATCTGCCCTGGGGGGGCCTGGGGACCAGCCTCGGGGTTCCTGCTGCACTGGCGAAGGGTTCTTGCCGGTCAGAGGACATGTGGGCTCTCTCCGCCTTGGCCTTGCCTTGCTGAACACGTCAGTCTGCTGTCGCTGGGCAGCCAATCGCCCCAGAACTTCTGGCTTGCAGGCAGCAGGGCTCTGCCAGGACTAGACGGCCTGTGGCGGCCCTCCCCTCCTTGGCCTGGATGGCTGGACCCTGGACCTGTGGTCCTGCCTCCCAGTGCTTCCCAGCTCACGGCTGGTCTCAGTTTCACTGTAAATTTGGAGGGCGTGGTGCCCACCACGGAGGCCCAGCCTTGGAAGTGGTGCAGCAGCCCCTCTGTCACTCCAGGGGGTTCAGATTGAAGTTCAAGGCCAGCCCATTTCCCTGGAGTGGGGAAGTGGACTTCCTGTCTTGGGATTGGGGGGGGGGGGACAGCGACAGAGTTACCCTGGGATGGGGCGGAGGTCAGAGGCCACCAGGAACAGTACCAGGCACAGCGGAGGTCCTGCTGCGAGGAATTGGGTGTGAACCCAGGCACCGCATCTAGGCCCAGATTGAAACTGATTTCGTGTTTCTGATGTTGTTTTCATTCTTATTTTATTTCTTGGCTGTGCCACATGGCTTCTGGGATCTTGGTTCCTCGACCTGGAGTTGAACCCTCGGCCCTCCCAGGAGTGGAATTGGAGAGTCCTAACCACTGGGCTGCCAGGGAATTCCCTCCTGTTCTGGATTTTGAAGTATCTAGAGGAAAGCTATTTCTCCTATAAGCCAGATTCTCTGTGCATGTAGAGTCCTGAGGAAAGCATCTATGCCTGCATCCTTACTGGGTCCCTAGAACCAGGCCAGGCTCTCAAATGGCAGAACTTGGAGGTGAGGAATCGGGAAGGAGCGGGGATGGATTGGATCTGAAGGTCCACTTTGGCAGGGGCAGCCGGAAGCCTGTGGCCCATTGTCCACTCCAGTAACTGCCCTTTGCTTCCGCCAGTGTGGTTCCAGCAGGTCCACAAACTGCCCTCAGGCTGTAGGTGCACCCAGGACATTCCTGCCCAGGATCCCAGGCCAGTGAGACAGGGCTCATTGCCACTCGACCAGGTAGGGCGCAGGATGGAGGCTGAGTGCTGGAGCGGGTGGTGGTGTGATGCAAAACTACGTGTGAAAAGCGAGGCAGCCGAAGGAAAATTGGGTTCTCGCCGTGCCGGTAGAGCATGTCTGTGCCTGACCAAGTTTTCAAAATCAGACTGCAGACTGGCCCGGAGAGAGCGGACGCGGCTTCCTGGGCCTGGGAGAGCTACCCAGGGACACCGCAGAGCAAAGCGCTTTTGCCAAGTGAAAAGGCAGATAGCAGTGTGGGAACAAAGATGAGATTTTCAAAAGTAACTGTGCTCTTTTTTAACCTTAAAATAGTGCCACACTTGGCAACACACATCGTTCTGCAAACCCCTGCCTTGCAGCCGCTCTCTGAACCACCCCTTCACCTTCTCCTGCCGCTGTGGTCCCTCCCGTGGAAGGCGAGGGGCGCTCCTGCAGGGCAGGCACCTTCTTGGGGTATCGGGGACAGTCACTGCCTTCACGCACTTTCCAGAACTGCTTTCTGAGTAAGCTCCAGCCAACTGCAGAACATTTGTTGTTAACGGTGTAGAACAGTTTTCGTAAGGTGGATAAACATGTTTACAACGCCAGGGAGGCCTGCCCCCAATGAGGCTCCACAGCCTCCTTCCCCAGGCAGGAGTCTGCTGCCCCAGGCCATGAGTGGATGAGTAGACCCCTCAACACAGCCACGTTTGCAAGTTGAAAGCCGAGTCTTGGATAAGGGCTCGTTTCTGTCCCAGGGTCAGCATCTGGTTCCCGCTTGGCCCCACAACTCACGAGCTGCAGCTCCGGGTCATGGAAATGCCGGCCCGTGAAACATGCTGCTTGTCAGACCCAGGATCCAATTCTGGGGATCGGAACTGATGAGCCTGGCCAATAACGGTGGGGCCTTGCAGGGTTGCGGGAAGTGGCCTTTTAATTGGGGAGCGGCTGCATTTAAGGGGTGGGAGGGGGAGATGCCATCAGACCCTTGCAAAGTGGTCCGGACTAGAGGGCTGCAGGTATGGGCCTGACATGTCCCTCCCTGCCCACTCCGGACCTCTGGGCTCTGTGTGGCCACGTCTCCCCGTGCATGTGAGGATGGGAGCTGCCTTCTACCTTCCAGGTTCCCCTGCAGGTCCTGGGAGCCGATGACCATCTGGTTGATCGTCTCCCCAGCCTCTTGCCGAGTTGGGCAGAGCAGTGCATTTTGTCTCGGGTCTTTCTGCGGCCCCACGTGGGTCTCTGTCTGCTGGCTTTTCCAGGTGCCTGCTCAGGGTGTCAGCTGTCAAGACCAGTGGTGCTGCGCAGAGAATCCCCGGCAGCAGGGAAGATCTTAGGATGTTCTTGGGATACCTGGCAGGTCCTCTTCCCTCAGGGGTCCCAGCCCCACCTGTGCATCTGTGGGGCCTCACACGGCAGCCTCGCTGTACCTGCCCAACCCCGTCCGTGAGCAGAGAGGTGACCCTGCACAGGTGCCGCCGTCCACACACGTGACCATCATCCGTTATCCTGGCCAGCCTGGCTTTGGGGCCTCTGAGGTTGCTGCGGTGTGGGGACATTTCCTAAAATCTGGTCCACTCCTAAAAGAGGCCTCTCTGCCTTCTGGGTCAAACATGATTATTACAGCCACTATCTTTAGGGTAAAATTGAACAATGACTGAAATCCGAAAGCTGCAAAATCATGTCTCAGATGGTTTGGTTCTTGAATTGCAAGTGACAGAAGCTAACCTTTAGAAAATGATGCATAGTTCTGTAGGAAGGATGTTCCCTAAACTCACTTGGTGTCCAGAAAGGCCAGGAACTGCACCACAGTGCTGCTTCTCATGGCCCAAGTACGTCTTCCCATTTCTCCAACTGCAGCCTGTTGCCTGGAGAGGAGCTTGTGCTGTTACCCAGATAAGGTGGCATCAAGGCTGGGGGCCCAAGAGTTGGAGTCCTTTGGTGTTGGTGTTCACTGGACCGCTGGTCACTTTTAACAAACCTCAGGCAACTCAGCCTGGTATGGTCTTTGTTATCCACTGAGTGTGTCTAATTGCACAATTATCTGTGTGCAGCTGCAGCTGGAAGCAACAGCAGGCCCAGGGGCGAACATCAGAGGTAGCCTCGAGCTGGGGCGCTGCGTCCCTGCTTGTGAGGAAGCCAGCCTGAAACCAGCAAGTAATTGACAGCAGGGGAGTTGGCTGAGCTCTCTCTGCCCTGCAGACTTAAAGCCGGACAGGCTGTTGGAAGTACCCTGATACGCTTTCCGAGGCGTGGCCAGTTGCAGCTGGAATTATTCTGAAATGGGTGGAGTGAGTTCATCAGTGGGAAGAGAGACTGGAGAAAAGCAAAGGCCAGTCTGACTTGAGGGCCGCCAGGACCCTCTGATCCTCATCATCTGGTGCTTTCTCAGCCTCTGCTGGGTCCTCGGTGCCATATGAGGAGCCCCTTGTCATTCCCTTAGCTCGTCTCTTTGGCTGTAAAGTAGGAGTAAGATCAACACTGAACAATTCTTGTCAGTCTTGGAATTTGTGGGGTTTCAGCAGTGAATCTTAGTTGGCAGCCCATTTTGATTTTAAATCACAGGCCTGTCTTTACTGACTTCTCATTAAACATCATGCCTTACCTTTCTCCCCTCAGTTTCCCTGACAGAAGCAGGACTATAGCTCCTCCCTCCCTCCAGCCTCTGAGCCAGCCCGAGTCATTACCCCATTTTCCATAGTCTCTGACAGACTCAGTTTGCCATCTTACTGTATATACCATGTCAATCCTATGCTAATACTGTTAGTTCAGTTCAGTCGTGTCCAACTCTGACCCCATGGACTGCAGCACGCCAGGCCTCCCTGTCCATCACCAACTACCAGAGCTTCCTCAAAGTCATGTCCATTGAGTCGGTGATGCCATCCAACCATCTTATCCTCTGTCGTCCCCTTCTCCTCCTGCCCTCAATCTTTTTCAGCATCAGGGGTCTTTTCAAATGAGTCAGTTCTTCGCATCAGGCCAAAGTATTGGAGTTTCAGCTTCAGCATCAGTCCTTCCAATGAATATTCAGGACTGGTTTTCTTTAGGATGAACTGGTTGGATCTCCTTGCAGTCCAAGGAACTCTCAAGGGTTTTCTCCAACAACACAGTTCAAAAGCATCAATTATTCGGCCCTCAGCTTTCTTTATAATCCAGCTCTCACATCCATACTGGAAAAACCATAGCCTGGACTAGATGGACCTTTGCTGGCAAAGGAACGTCTCTGCTTTTAAATATGCTGTCTAGGTTGGTCATAACTTTTCTTCCAAGGAGCGTCTTTTAATTCATACAGTTAAAAATGTTTCAAGTTGCCAGAAGCACTGGAGAATGTCTCAGTTAATGTGAGGTGAGATGTAAAGTCTTAATTGCAGCTTCATCTTCCTGGCATTTCCTGGGTTCTTCCTGGGTACCTCCAGCAAGAATGTAGGGACAGTGGGTTCTGGGCACAGTGGCTTAAAATTAACTGGATTCTGAGGCGTGCGGCTTGATGAGTCCCATCTGGAACTGAAGGAGCATTGTCTGTCTAGCTTTGTAGAAGCCAACCTTGGCAGTGACCTGGCTAAGCCGTCCTCAGTGCTGGGGGCCTTGTGTGGCCCCCTTAAAGCCTGGCCCTGCACTGTGGTCCCTGCACTTCATGCAGAACACCTGTGAATCTCGCCCACTCCCACCTGCCAGCCAGCCATGCACCCTCAGCATCCTTCCCCAGCCATTGCACCTGAGCCTCATGGGCCCCCTTGCATCTCTGACTCCTGCCTTACCAGTTTGAAGCTGGTATCCGAGCGTCAGGCCTTAGGAAGCCCATGGGTCTTGTGCATTCTGCCTGACCAGCCTGAACAAGGGCAAAGGGTGGTTTTCACCAAAGAGAAAGACGACCCAAGTCAGGGAGGGAGGCAATCGCTAGGCAACCCAGAGTTTGTTTCCCAGGTAACAGGATGCATGCACTGATGTTGTGGATGGACACATTGTGGCAATGGCCCCTCAGCCTCTCCAGATGCCTGCCTGGTGCCCACTGTCGTTTTCCCGTATGATGACTTTTTAATTAACCGCTTGGATCTCTAGTCGTGATTGTGAACTTTGCCAATGTTGTCTGGTTAATCCTCCTGACAGCACCCCCTTGCCCCAAGTGAAGTTGGGGTGTTCTTCACCCAGTGGGAGGGACAGCCAGGGCCAAGTGAGCACATTTGCCCACGAGGTCCTCTAGGAGCCCATTCTTGGGCTTTGTAGGAGGTGTGGGGGTGGGGAGAAGCTGGAGGAAGAAAATGGGTCCTTTCAGGCTTGCTTATCTCACCACCTCACCTCTCAGGGTGGATGTGGACCCCAAGTTGGCACTGGCCGCCCCCACCCCCCTTTCAGCTGCTTCCTCTGTGAAGTACTCTCCACCTTGTTCTTTTTCCCTGTCCCCACTTGGGAACTCTGCTTCACTTGGCCGCACCCTTGGGGGATCTGGGTCCCCGGGAGGCAGTAGGGGTCTGGCTGCCACTCATGGGCCGGGACGGACCTTGATCACTCAAGAGCCCCAGCCCAGTGCTGCCCAGAGGTAGCCTGCTGCCCCCAGCCACCCCAGCTGGTTCTTCCAAGGCCAGAACAAAAGGCTTTTCTCTGCTCGAGTTCAAAGAGCTGATTGTCCCCCGAGGCTGCAGCTGTAGCGTGGGAGCACTGTCCAGGACACGGCCAGGTCACTCTGGTGCTGGGGGGCCGCCCTCCCCAACCCTGCGCATCACTGAGGGGCGCATGGCTGCAGCTCCAGGCCCGGGGCTCCTCCTGATCGCAGGCGTGTGGCCGGCCGGGTCCTGAGCCCCGCTGGCCAGGGGGGGCCCCGCCATGGCCGCCACAAGGGCAGCCCTTTGAGGCAGTTCTGGGCTGGGGGGACGGGGCTCCCCAGGCGAGCATGTCAGCGGCTCCTGCTTTGGCCTTCGGGATCCTGACTGAGCCTGGCACTGAAGAGGATCCTGTGCTCAGCCTGGCCATGGTGCGGCGGCCGCCGTCAGAGTTTGAGCATCCGAGAGCCTCAGATGTGCAGGAAGCTGCCCTGTGGCTTGTAGTCTGCGGCACCGCCGACTCGCACTATGGTCCTTTGAGAAGATTCGTTCACCAAGTCCCCAGCAGGCCACCTGCCCCTCCACACACACACACACACACACACACAGGCCACATGCCCCTCCACACAGACACACACACACAGGCCACCTGCCCCTACACACACACATGCACACACACACGCACACACACACGTGTGCACACGCACACACACCCTTCTCAGACTGGCGTCCTCTCCTCACCTGCGCCGGGTGAGCGGGTCTGTGAGCTGTGCAGAGGGCGCACGTTTCCCATGGGTTCCTCCAGGAAGCCCTCAGAGGATGTTGTTCAGTCACTCAGTTGTGTCCAAGCTTTGTGACCCCGTGGACCGCAGTGTGCCAGGCTCCTCTCTCCTCCACTGTCTCCCAGGGCTTGCTCAGGCTCATGTCCGTCAAGTTGGTGAGGCCATCCAACCATCCCATCCTCTTGCCGCCCCCTTCTCCTCCCACCTTTGATCTTTCCCAGCATTAGGGTCTTTTCTAATGAGTCGGCTCTTTGCATCCGGTGGCCAAAGGATTGGAGCTGAAGCTTCATCCCCCAGGATGCTGGCGCCGTAACGTGTCCCTCTTGTTTCACTTTAGCACATGTATGTCACACATGTTTGGAAGGGCAGAGGGAGCGAGTGAAGTCTGCTCTACCTCCAGGAGCCGTGGGCTAGACCCCCTCGGACATCCTGAAGGTCTCTGGGTCTTGGAGGTTTAGGGGCAGCCAGGCAGCCCCCAGGCTGTCCCTAGTGGCAGGAGCGGGTGTGGGCTTGTTGCGATTCCACATGGTGGTAGGGTTGGCCACGTGTGGTCCCGTAGAGGGGGCATCTGTAAGTTCCTCTGTCAAAATGAGCTGCACAGATGTTCCTTCTCTGTCTCCTGGGCTAGTCCCAGAATCCTCCAAGGAGGGAGGCACATGGATGCTGGAGAAGGGGCACCTCCCACCACAGCTGGGGGAGCCCCGGCCACTGAGCACACACACCCTGTCCCCTCCCCCCCCAGGTATCCGCCCCCAGATCATGAACGGCCCCCTGCACCCCCGCCCCCTGGTGGCGCTGCTTGATGGCAGAGACTGCACCGTGGAGATGCCCATCCTGAAGGACCTGGCCACCGTGGCCTTCTGCGACGCACAGTCCACCCAGGAGATCCACGAGAAGGTGGGCCCTCTCCCTCCTGCCCACTCGGCTGGGGCTCCCCGTCACAGGTCAGGTGGATGCAGCCTGGCACTCAGCGAGCACCCCTGCCAGGTCCCCCTTCTTTCCATGCTGGTCTCTGCTGGCCTGTCCCTCACACCTCCTCCCTGAGCACACCTCCTGCACCCATTCTCTGGCATCACCCAGAGTCACCAGCAGGGCCCCAGAGCCCTACCAGGGCCCTCTCCCCTAGGGGGACGCTGTGGACACCCAGGCGGCATCCTCGCTGGTCGTCTTCCTGTCAGAATTCAAGGGCGATGGGGGCCTCCAACGGGTCCTCTGCTCGCCCCATCACAGGTTTTGAACGAGGCGGTTGGCGCCATGATGTATCACACCATCACGCTCACCAGGGAGGACCTGGAGAAGTTCAAGGCCCTGAGAGTGATCGTGCGGATAGGCAGCGGCTACGACAACGTCGACATCAAGGCTGCAGGCGAGCTTGGTAAGTGCCCAGCAGTGCCTGCCGAGCGCCCAGTGGAGCAGTCAAGGCCCGAACTGGGATGGCGCCCTGCTGGCTCCGGGTGGGAGGGTGGTGGCTGGTTTCAGAGGGAACCCAGCCAGCCAGACACACCTCCCTGCTGGGGGCAGAGGCCCCACTGAGCGGCCTGGGGGCTGTGCTGGGCTGTCTCACTTGGGAAGGACGTGGGCCAGACGAAGCCACAAGCCCTTCTCTGCAGAGGGGACTATGTGAGCAGCTGCAGCTCTGTGCCAGCCGGCCAGGACCCACCAACCTGTGGTTACTCTCGCTGGGCGCACAGCTTGGTGTTCCTGGGGTAGAGCCATCTCCCCAGGGCGGCTGTCCACACGGGAACCTTCCCGGGTCAGGGCAGTGCAGGGGGACCACTGCACAGCGTCCCCCCGCCTGCCTGCCCAGCAGATGGACACCCGAAGGCAGGGCTCCCAGCTGCTTTCCAGACTGCTGGCTGCGCACCCCCCGAGGAAGGGCACTGGCGTGGCGGCCCTTCCACACCTGGTGTGGAGCATTGGCAGAGATTCAAGGGCCCAATCTGAACATTCTTTGGCATTGCCCTTCTTTGGGATTGGAATGAAAACTGACCTTTTCAGGTCCTGTGGCCACTGCTGAGGTTTCCAGATTTGCTGGCATAATGAGTGCAGCACTCCGAACAGCATCCTCTTTTAGGATTTGAAATAACTCAGCTGGAATTCCATCACTTCCACTGCCGTCATCACCACCACCAAGGGGCCCAAGCTTTGACACCAGGGATCCCTGGACTGCCCTGCTGTCTTGGAGGGGCTGGGAAGGTCCTACTGGACAAGCCCCTCTGAAGTCACCGTCCGAGCTGTTTTGAAGTGTGTCCCCGGCGCCTAGTATGTAGGTTGTGATCTGCCTGGTGCTCTGCGGCCATGAGGCTGAGGCAGGGACCTCACAATAGCCGGGAACCCAGGCCTCTGAGCCCCTGCCTGCTCCAGCAACAGGCAGGCGGGTACACGCGATGCCTGGCTCGGTCAGCCCAGCATCACACCTGCGCTTGACCACCTACACACGTGGTACCTGATGATTCTGGCCGCAGCCCACCGACACCCACCTGCTGCCTCTTCACCTGGGCACACCTAGTGGGCTGCAGCTCCCGCTGAGGTCCCAGGCTCGGGCTTTGTTCCAGCCGTGAGTTCTCCTGCGTGCATCGGGCCGCACCCAGTTCCTAAGCCACAAGAGGAATTTGATGGACAGGAGCAGGAAGTGGGGAAACCCAGCCCCGGCGGGGTCTGTTCTGAGTGGTGCTGAGTCTGGTCTGACTTTTCATGAAGACACCTGGCCTGCTGTGCAGTCTGGCAGGCAGTCTGGGAGTTCGGGCCCCAGCAGGTCGGGCTTGCCGCCCAGGTGACCCCCAAGGAAAAAGCAGGAGGTGGTCCCTGCCCCACGGGTTCTGCTGTTCCCCTCCCCTCCCCGTCCCGAGTGAGGTGCCTCACGGCAGGTGGCTCAGAAGATCAGTCTTGGTTTTTCTCGGTGCCCCCTGGCCAGTCTCCAGCATCTCAGCCCCCTTCCCCAGGGCTCACTTGAGCCGTCCAAGAGGAGAAGGATCACGACCTGGGTCTGGCCGAGGAGGCCCCCATGTCTGCCCCGAGTCACTCTCAGCCCCTCTTTGTCGCCACAGAGAAGCTTGGGGAGGACGTGAGCCTCCAGAAGCATGTCTAATGTAAACTAAAATTTTCCATTTTCCCCTGGCACCAGAAAAATGTTTTTGTTTGAAAACAAACGTTCTTTGTGCTCTGGATGGGGCTGAAATCCCAAGTTCGAGCAGCGACTAAGAAATTGGGGCCCGACTCCCCGAGGGCGTGCCCTTCGTGGTATGGCCACCTGCACATGTGTGCCATCGGGCTTCATTGCCCAGACCCGGCTGTTCCTCTGGGGCGCGGGCGGGCGGATGGGGGAGGCGCCTGCCAGCTGCAGTCACAGGGGCTGCGCCCAAATGGGGCGCTGTGGCCCTTGCCCCCTCCACACTGCAGAGGCCAGCTAGGGGCCTGCGACGCCGGGTGGAGGATGTAAACTGTGTTTCTGCGTAGGCCTTTTCATTGACCCCAGTCCAATCTGATAAGAGCGCGGCTTCAGTGACATCTGCTGGGCCATTGGAAAAGGGGCGTTTTCCAATGTGGAATCCGTGGAAGGAGCCCGGACCTCCATCCAGCCATCTTTGTCTCCACGGGCCCTTCGCCACTCGTTCAGTCAGCTGACCTGTAATGAGGACGGAAAGGCAGGTGGCCCAGGTCTGCCCCTCACGATGCCCCAGGTTCCTGGCGTGTGTTCCCAAGAGGGCAGCTCCCTTCCAGCGCGCCCTAGGGCCTGGGCAGGTAGAGGGCGTGTCGCCCCAGGGTCCAGGAAGGAGCAGGACAAGGCGGACGGGGGCTGGAGAGAGCTCAGGCCCAGACCGAGCACCGTCCCTCTGAGCCTTTCTGGCAAGCTCACTGATCTGATGTCCCATCTGGCCCAGGTCAGCAGGTGAGAGCAAAGAGCAAAAGCAGCTCCTCCTGGGGGGGTCACCGAGACCCCGGAGCTCAGGGCGGCCCTCTTGGGGAGACGACACAGAACAGGGTGCTCCACGCCTCACCCCCGACCGGGGAGACCGGGAGGCAGGGGTCCGACGTGGCAGCCCTGCTGTGTCCTGGGTTCCTGCGCCTGGGATTCAGGGCAGACCTCTGCAGCCAGGCCGCCACGCTGTGCTGTCTGGACACCTACGACCCTCCTGGAAAGCTGCTTGAGAGGCCTTTGTCGGGGCGGGGTTGGGGAGGTCGTCACAGGCCTGCTGGGCAGCTGGAGGGGCTGTCCCTTCCGCACCTGACAAATACTCTCCTCCTCCCGCCAGTGAGGAAGGTCAGTGCCCAGGCCCTTCCCCCGAGACCCAGGGCAGGTCTCCCCGAAGGCCCCCCTGTGCTGGCAGACTCTGGCCTCCGTCCGCTCCTCACGCAGACCCTGAGGGCTCAGCTGCTCTCAGCCCTGCGATGCTTTGAGAAGGCAGTGTGGGCACCTGTCGCTCAGGCTTCTTTCTGCCTGAGCAGGAGGGGGTTGGAGTCATGGGAAGGTGGGACTAGACGACAGCCCGAGCCCAACCCAGCCCAGCTTACGGGCCTTGAAGCGTTTCTAATTCCATCTTGCCTTTAAAAAAAAAAAAAAAACAATAACCCGCTCGTGACTTTAGACTCTTAGAATACAAATTTCAACAAAAGGCCAGTCTCCATGACCCCAGCCCCACCTTGAGAGCAGGATCCAGGAGTTCGTGTGTGGCAAGGAACCTGTCTGTCTCCAGGCCCCACGGCCTGTCAGGAGCAGGCCCTGCACGTGGCTTCCTGGCAGTGGATGTGGGTGGTGGTCAGGGCTGGCCCACTGCTCACTTTGCAGAGACGTGGGTCTGGAGGAAGCACTGGGTGGGTGGGATGTGGGGTTGGTGAGGGGCTGGGGGGTCGTGAGCCAAGCCCTGGACAGCAGTCCTCCTGGGCTGGCCGTGGGGCTGGGTCTGTCTTCTCGGGGAACGGCAGGCCTCAGAGACCTTTACCCGCCAGGATGACACGCACATGGAGTGGCTTGCACCAGCCAATGCTGCTGCCCTGCCCCTCTGCCCCTGTGCCAAGTGGCCTGGGAGCCCTGGCACTTCCCCACAGAACACTGGGCTCTGATCCCCGCGCCTGGCCTTCTGTCTTTCCCAGGGATCGCCGTGTGCAACATCCCATCCGCGGCGGTGGAGGAGACAGCGGACTCGACCATCTGCCACATCCTTAACCTGTACCGGCGGAACACCTGGCTGTACCAGGCACTGCGAGAAGGCACGCGGGTGCAGAGCGTCGAGCAGATCCGGGAGGTCGCCTCGGGGGCCGCGCGCATCCGTGGGGAGACGCTGGGCCTCATCGGCTTCGGTACGTGCGCCCCCGACCCCCAGGGAGGGGCTGCTGCAGGGACCTTGGGGAGACGGAGGTTCGGCCCTGGAACTCGGGCTTCACTGCAGCTGTAGGAGGCCCTCTTGGGCCAGAGGAGGGCCGTGGCTGCGTGGCCTGGGAGGTCGGCGGTCAAGGCTGGCTAGGGAGCTGACCCCCCAGGGAAGATGGGGGCTGCCTCTGGAAGATGGTGCCTGATGGGTGTGGGGAAGGGGGAGGAGGCGGCAGGAGGGCATCCTCAGGGAGGGGCTGTGCTCCCTGACCGCCCCTGGGGGGCAGAGGGTGAAGGGCTGGGGCCCGCATAGCAGCTGGTGCCCGGGTGGAAGGAAACCTGGGCAGCAGGCTCGGCCCAGCACCCAGAGATGCCAGGCGGGAGTGGGAGCGAGGAGTCTCTAAAGGATTTCAAGCCAGAAGGTGGTTCAGTCAGATCATTGGCTTGGAAAACCCAGCAGAGGAAACGTGAGACCCAGCCCGCCGCTCTTGGCAGGCCTGGGGCGGTTAGCCCGTTGCGGGGGGCGGGGGAGGGTGACACTGGGTGGAGAGCAGCCGGACTGCCGGGCTGTAGGCATTACAGGGGAAGCAGGAGGGGGCTCTTGCTGCTGCATGTCAACCTTGAGGAAAGGTCGAGAACTCTATCTCAAAGACCTTCCAGGACTGGACCTCTCTCTGCTTCAGTCTCTCCGTTTGTACACTGGGGATGAGTGATACACAGTGGCCCGTGGGGTCGGTCCTGACTGCAGGGCTTGGCTTCCAGAAGGTCCCCCAAGCTGTCCCTCAGCCCCGAGCTTGAAGCTCTGTGTCTGAATAACAGGACCCCTGGGATGGCCACGGGGCCAGCTTCAGCAGGTAGAGGGAGCTTCTTCCAGGAATGCACATCTTTCCCGCACCCGAGTCTTGAGTCTCAGGGCCCAGGTGTCAGGGGTGCTCACACTCTCGGAGCTAAACTTGTTTCAAGAGTCCAGCTTCGTTTTCTGAGTGGAAGGTAGAAGAGGCCTGGGAAATGCAGGTGCAGAGCCAGCACCCTCTGCTGGCGCTGCGGGGCCTCCTGCTGCTCTGGGGAGGGGGTCCTGGAGCTGCTGCTTAGACCGTCGTGTGGGCACAGGGTGGGCTCTGGCCGCCACTAAGAGCCTCGCCGTGCGAGTGGCCCGGCCACGTGGAAGGACACTTGTTTCCGTGGCTTCTGACTCCAGGCACCACAGCAGGTTTAGAGGGGTCGTTCTCGCGCTGTCTCCTTCCGCATCCGCCTTCCGAAGGCCAGTCCCGCGATGCTGGCCTGCTTCCTCTAGGCGGTAGCCTAAGCGCCGCCCCCTCCCGGTCACGGTGCCCCGTACACCCGCAGTCTCTCTCTGTAGCCTCCCAGAGCTGCAGGGGCATCCGAGACAGGAGGGGGCTCGGTCGTGAGCCGCCTCCTGCTGCCCACCGTCCGGGGCTGGAAGCACCTACTTGCCTAGGGCTCTGCCCAGCTGCGGCAGCAGGCCCCCGAGTGTGGGGCGGGTGTTGCCAAATCCAGTTCACGCCACCACATGGGGGCCTAGATGAGCTGTCCCGAGCTTGACCCCGGCCTGGGCTGTCCTGAGGACAGGCTGGGGACCAGCACCCAAGTCTGAAGGGAAAGCCTGCCGTCGGTGACAGTGTGTACACACAGCACACACACGCCAAGACAGTTGGGGTCTCCTGAGGCTGGGTTACACAGACACGCACACAAAGGGCATGGCGGTTGGGATCTCCTCTCTCAGACTGGGTTTTGACCAAGTCAGTAAGAGAATTCATCATCGGGTACTGTAGTTTAGTCAGGAAAGCCATGGTGGAAAGATGAGGGAGGGCCTGTGAATCTGCGAGGCCCGGAGCCCCGAGACGTGCTGTTGAAACTGGCCGCGATGCTCAGCCCTTGGTGCCACCCCCAGGCCCCATCTCCCCTTAAAGTGTCAGGACAGGGGGCGGGGGCTGAGAACCCTCGAAGCAGGGTTGGGGCCATGTCCCAAATCTCAGGTTCATGAGAGGAGGGTCTCTAGGTCGCCCTTGTTCTTCCTGGCCCGTCAGTCATGCCAGCTCCTCTGCCGTGTGTGGCTGTAGAGGACACAGCTTCACTGTGTCTAAGTGGTGACCCTGGGGAGGGCTGACAGGAGGGGTATCCTGTTCCCAGTGCTGCCTGCTGAGATGACAGTTCCGCTGGACAGTTCCTACCCACTGCCCTCTGGTGGGCTTCCCGGTCCCCTTCCCCCTCCTGCACAGTGGAGCAGAGGTTCTCCCACCTGGATTTATTCTGTGCTGTCCCCGAATCGTCAGCCCCTTCGAGCATCATTCACACCATTTTGTGTTCAAGCTGAAAACTGCTCTGGGAAGTAAGAGCTCCATCTCTGGGCGTCAGTGGGAGTCAGGGAAGCCTTTGCATCCCGTTAGGTGATGTCACTGACTTGCCAGAGGCCGGGTCCACGCTCCACACAGGCTCAGAGCCACACCGGACCAGTTCCCTACGGCGATGAGTGCTCAGGCCAGACTGCAGTCATCAGTTCATTTTACCCCCTTCACGAGCAAACAAACCTAGTGGTAATTACATAAGGGAACAGTCCCTGTTCGACACTGAGAGCAGTAACGAGATGAAGCTCAGCTTAAGAAAGCTGCTGTGTAAGCAAACAAGTAGGGGAAAGATAAATACAAAGGGGAGAGAATGTTGGCGGTTGGGAGGTAGGAGACAGGCACGCGGAGGCCACTAGGTTGTTCTCTCTGCTTATGATTGTGTTTGAAAATGTGCATAATGACTGTTTTGGAAAAAAAAGCAACATCTGGTAGTAAGTACAGTTGATAAGCATTGCATTGCTCACCCAGGGAGCTGGCCTGGCTTCTGCCCAAGTGACCCAGGAAGAAGTGCCGGTGTGGCTTTGCCAAACCTTGGGTGTTTGGTTCCTCCAGCAGCCACCACTGCTTGGGTCCAACTGCCAGCAGGCACGGCCAGCCCTGGTTCCCGGTCCCAGAAGTAAGGAAGGCAGCAGAGGTGGGGCGTACCCCACAAGGCCCCAGCCTGGTGACGAGGACCGGCGGGAGGGGCCGGCCTCACTGACCGGGACGCTCTCTTTCCGCACAGGTCGCACGGGGCAGGCGGTTGCCGTTCGAGCCAAGGCCTTTGGATTCAGCGTCCTATTTTATGACCCCTACTTGCAGGATGGGACGGAGCGGTCCCTGGGCGTGCAGAGGGTCTATACCCTGCAGGACCTACTGTACCAGAGCGACTGCGTCTCCCTGCACTGCAGTCTCAACGAACATAACCACCACCTCATCAATGACTTCACCATAAAGCAGGTAAAGGGGACACACAGCAGAGAACCTCTCTCGGAAGCAAAGGGGAAAGGGAAAATGTCCGTGGGAGCACGAACAAGCAGGAAGAAAGTCCCCCAGGAGCTGGATGGGGTGGGTTCCGCTGTGAGATGGGGCCGTGGTGAGCAGGGACAAGAGTTGGCCCGGGGACCAACAGCTCCAGCCTTCCCAGCTGTGGCCCACTGCTGCTCGGCCATCAGCCAGCCAGACCCACCAGCCACCCCTTTCCTCCTGAAACCTCGGTACCAGCACCCCCAAGGGGGCAGCACCTGCTCACCAGCTTCTCCCCCGCCCCCTAGATGAGGCAAGGCGCCTTCCTAGTGAACGCGGCCCGCGGTGGACTGGTGGATGAGAAAGCCTTAGCCCAAGCCCTCAAAGAAGGCAGGATACGAGGGGCGGCCCTCGACGTGCACGAGTCGGAGCCTTTCAGGTTGGTTTGCAGAGACTGAAGAGATGTTTGCAGCTGGAGCTCATGACTCATACAGGGATGGGTAGGACCCAGGTCCTCACCCGACTCCACTGTGAACTCGGGGCAGCTGTCCAGACACGTCCTGGGAAGGGTACTTTAACTAGAGGCTAAAGGACTCCGTTCTTTTAAGGGCTGTGCTGTATTCTCACTAAGGGTAAAAGGGCTGGAAGCTCCCCAAAAGGTCACCAGAGTGAGGGGGGGGTGCGGGGGAGGGCAGAAAAATAGTGATGGTGAGCAGGCTGTGTCCGCAGCCCGGCCAGTCCTCCATAGACCTGTTTCCTCCTCCCGAGTACTCCTGACACTGTAATTACAGTTCAGTGTGAAAGTCCCAACCCCTAGAACACACACTGCAGAGTCCCTGTTTTCTCTGCGTCAGCTAACATCCCACATGGCCAAGAGCTCCCTTTTGACCAGTCAGACAGGGAGTGACATGCCCTTGTCTCATTTCCTATGTTTCTGTACATTCACCCAGCTTTGCTCAGGGTCCCTTGAAAGATGCACCGAATCTCATCTGTACTCCCCACACAGCCTGGTATAGTGAGCAAGCATCTCTGGAGATGCGGGAGGCAGCCGCCACCGAGATCCGCCGGGCCATAACAGGTGAGCAGGTCGCAGACGTAGGGGTGAGAGGGCTTGCCCTGGGCAGGAATTGCTTTCAGGGCTCCAGTCGGAGAAATGTGAATGAGTTGGGCCGCGTTTCTTTCAGAGGAAACCATTCCCATTTGGTATTAGCAGGCCTGGAGGGGGAGCCGCCCTTCTGTTAGGCTGAGGGACCTGTGTGGCTCAGACCATGGAACAGGTCCTTTGCTGGAAAATTTTCAGAGCCAGCCCTTCCTATTACTGAGTAAGAGACTTGGGGAAACTCCCCTGGAGGATTAGTGGTTGGGACTTTGCCTTCCAGTGCAGGGCCTACAGGTTTGATCCCTGGGCGGGAGCAGAGATTCCCGCATGCCTTATGGGCCAAAAAACCAAAACATGCACAGTACTGTAACCAAGACTTTGAAGTGGTCCATGTCAAAGTCATTTTTAAAAAAGAGACTAGCATGGTAGTTGTCCCCAGAAACAGCTACTATTTAACTTCACTGTATGATCCATTTCACTTGTCTTATTCCAGGTCGCATCCCAGAGAGCTTAAGAAACTGTGTGAACAAGGAATTCTTTGTCACAACAGCTCCCTGGTCAGTAATAGACCAGCAAGCAATTCATCCAGAGCTCAATGGTGCCACATACAGGTGAGCAGAGGAACGGCCGGACCCCTGCTCCCCGGGGGGGGGCGCGTAAGGCCAGCGGAAGTGCTCGCGGGAAGTCAGTCCAGTCCCCTCATCCCTGGTTTCTGTGGAGCAAATTTAAGTTTTGGGGCAGAGCCGAGAACTGGAATTCCTATTTTAAAGGATCCAGACTCTGATTAAATGTTTAGTGCGTGTAACAGGACGTGTGCATGAAAGCTCCTGCTCTGGGCAAGCGGAGTTAAGCTGTTTCTTCCAGGTCCCGTGGCTTTATTTACATTTCACGGGTTCTATTACAGTCTTGCTTGCGTTTTATCCTCATAAGCATGTTCAAGCCCCAGACTGGATTCCCCTGTACCCTTTAAGGGTCACATCCTAATTATTCCTCTAGACACAGCAAGGCTCCTTGGCCCCTAGGAAAACTGCTTATGCCGGAGGAGCTTGCAGCTCACAGGGATCCTTGGGTGGTCCCTGACCAGAGTCACAGGCCATCGGAGGAGGGGCAGCATAGCTTCCAGAGGGAAACCCCATCCCCTTTACCGCAAGTGCGAAGGGCCGTGTAACTCAGATGAATTCTAAAGCCGCTGCCTCATAAGCACGTTCTTTCCTCAGTCGCGTTTGTGCACTGCACGCACACACACAGCCATCCCTGTGCTTACAGTGTAAGACGGGCCCGTGTCCAGCTGCCCTCCAGGGGGCAGGCCTCCAGCCCATCGCCAGCTCACCGTCTCCCTTGCTGCCCTTCCGCAGGATCACACAACCACGCAGTGTAGGAAGCCGCATTTAGTAAGTGGAAGTCGCTCAGTCGTGTCCGACTCTTTGCGACCCCTTGACTGTCCAGTCCCTGGAATTCTCCAGGCCAGAATACTGGAGCAAATGGCCTTTCCCTTCTCCGGGGGATGTTCCCAACCCAGAGATCGAACCCAGGTCTCCCGCACTGCAGGCAGATTCTCTACTAGCTGAGCCAGAAGGGAAGCCTATGCTGTTAGGAAATCATTAAATCCATTGATTAGACCCGGAGAACTTGGGAGAACTCTGTTTTGTACAAAAATGTTAACCCAGTGCAACACAGTTTCCCCAAACACTGTCGTCTAAAAGCTACAAAATTAGTGCTTTATTGTTTATGAATTAGATGTCAGTGTTCAAATTCCCTGTGTGGATTTCTCCTTGCTTTGGAGGCAGGAATTTATTATTATGTATACATTCCATAAAAACCCAGAGCCAAGAGGTTGGCAACTGCCTGACCCTGCACTTACCCAGTCTCCTCTCCTGCATGCTCCTCAGATACCCGCCAGGCATCGTGGGCGTGGCTCCGGGAGGACTTCCTGCTGCCATGGAAGGGATCATCCCCGGAGGCATCCCGGTGACCCACAACCTCCCCACAGTGGCACATCCCTCCCAAGCTCCCTCTCCCAACCAGCCCACGAAACACGGGGACAATCGAGAGCACCCCAACGAGCAATAGCAGCGAGTGACAAAAGGTAATCATTCAGATACACCTGGGACCAAGAGACAGTGAAAAGTAAATGACTAAGAGAGGAGTGTGACAGTCTTTTTAACTGACTCTGGACATATGCATCATTGACGTTGCAGTGTTACAGCCACAGAAGTGCTAGAAGCCGAGACGTGGGAAACTGAAGCTGTCGCCGTCTGCTTGCGGGAGCGCTGAGAGAGACTAGGACGTGATTTATTAACGACCAACTTCTGTTATTGTGTGTTAAGTTTCTCATCTGTGCATCAAATCACAAAGAATAAATAGATCTTTTTCCTTTATCAGTCCCTTGGGCACAGGAGGTCCTGAACACCTTGCTCTAGAATGTTGCATCAAGAGTTCCAAACATCAAAATAAAATATTAAGAGGAAATCCCCACCCTATGACTCTAGTCCCTTCGGTCCACGGGGCTGGTTACCTCTTTTGCTAATAGGAAGATTAAATTACTACAAAATGGGGAGAAAGCTGTCTGCCTGTGTTAGACACCGCAAGCACAGGATTGAAGACAGTACAGGCTCCTGTACAGAGAATTCTCTCCCATCTGAACTGCATACTGAGCGGGCAAGTTGGTTGTGAGTTCAGTAAACCCCTCTGATGATGCAAAAAATGAAAAGTATTAAGTTTCACAAGCTGTTTGTACTCAAATATATTTTCTCAGTTTCAGATCCTCAGCTATTTTATTGAGTGGAAAGTCTTGAACTAAAAGGGTTCAAGAAGAATAATGTTGCATTTCCTTATGTCTCAGGAAACACTTTTTATGGTAACTTGTCAGATTGTCTATGAACAAACCCACTTTTTTAGACATTGATAAAGTCTTCTTTTCTTCACGTGATATTTTATACAAGAACACTTCAGGTGTGTTATTAGATGTGACTGATTTTAACAAATCCTATTAGATTTGTATCAACTAGTTACATGTTATATTCATAGTCTTTTGTGAATCATCGCCTTTTTGTTTAAAAGATGGCCTATTTTGAGCCTTTGTATAGGTACATTCCTGTTTTTGTGACAAGAAAAAAAACCTTTAAAACTGTCCCAAACAGAAAAATAATGGCTATCAGAAATATGTTTTGTTTTAGTGTGAGTTACCGTTATTGTATTTGTTTATTGTAAAGGTGGACATTTAGCGTTCAGTGCAGTTTTCAATAAAAAGTAATAAAAAATTTCTGTTAAGCTTTGAAATTCAAGTACATCTCACTAATGTAAAAGTTCTCTCGAGATGTTAACTGCATTTTTCAATTAGCCCATTTCTTTCCCAACTCTTGTTACTCCCAGGTTCAAAGATTCAAGAATGCTAATAAACCAAAACTTCACATATATCCATCCTTAGGATGAAATGGGTGGGTTAGAACTCAGTCAATTCAAGAAACAAAATTGGTAAAGTTTTAGTTTTGATTTTAATTTACCCAAAAGTAAAATTACCTGACCCAAGCATTAAAGCAGGAAGGGAGGTGAATCTCAAAAAATTGTTTGTAAATGATATTTACAAAGAAATGTTGCAAAATAATTAACATCAGTTATTTCCATGTGTTAAGAACTTTCAGTTGATTTAATGAGTCTTCCTTTCTTAAACAGCATTAAATGCCTTCTGTAAATGGTTAAGGCCAACAAGCCCATATATCGAACACCTTTACAACTGCCCCGCCTCTTTCCCTTTAAAAAAAGAGTCATGGCGACTGAAAACATCAACCCCCTCACTCATTTTAAGGTGGTGGTCCCATCCCAACTCTGCCATGAAAAATTACATTGAAACCACCTGAAGTGGATCGAGGTGGAGCGCATGGTTACTGACCTACATCATCACTCCGGGAAGCAGAGCAGCGGTTCATTGTCATCTTCATAACCACCTGTCAAACGGGTGATCAGTGAGGAGGTGACATACATACACAAAGGAGGCCCCGACCGCCTACGCGCAGCAGTACTCCCTGACACAGACGCGTCTGTCAGAGGATGAGCCTAAGAGCCAAAAACATGAGAAGGCAGGCCCATGGTGTACCTGGCTTTGAATTAGAAGAAACCACCACACTATTCTCCCGAGAAGAGGAACCATGACGCCAAGTCCATACAGTGAAGGTATTACTGTCCAGAGTCAACCAAAAGACACTGAGTTGTCGAGAAAGGACTGCAAATGCTGTCTTGGGACGATAGTTATGGCTGTCTGACAGTTCAAGAGCTTAACATAGCACTGACTCACCAAAACGTTAGCCTTTATCAGCCAATCTACTGTGAAAACCATTTAAAGCTCCACCCCGTCTGGAGCCCAGGAACTGGAGTCATACATACATATATATATATATATACACACACACACACACATACAGTTCTTTCCCACAGGGAAGAATGCTGTACCTGTTAAGCTAGATGTGGCCAGGGTCACTGATCAATAAATAAATAGAGGCACCTCAGGGGACAACACACGGAAGGTGAAGCGCAAGCCGCAGCTCCCTAAACAGCACTGACCTGGAGACCCTGCCCACCAGATGCTTCTCCCCCAACTCTCCTCTCTGGCTTCTTCAACTGGCTTAACTGCAACAGAATGCGTTGTCTGGCCACTACAGAGTTCTTCCTATACACGAAGAAAAGCTCATAGGGATGCGACGTGAAGTAGTCAGAATGGCAGCCTTCTAAATCCTTGCTTAATTACTGTCCAGAAGGAAAGCAAACCAGAGTGTCAGTTTGGTAGGAAAACATCAGCCCCTTGAAAGAGTCACAACCAGTATTCCATCACAGTCCATGTGCACGGACTCCAACGGCAAGCATTCCCCCTACAAGTCTTAGCAGGTAGCAGCGGCAGTCTTTTCATCCTGGGAAAGCCTTTCAATGAGTGCTCAGGGAGGGAAGAAAGAACTAAAGATAGGACATCTCACAGGTATTTTTACTACTTTTAGTTTTTCAGCATCAAATCTGAGGTTGTGCACGTTTCAACACCATCTAAATAGAACTGAGAAGAAAACAAGAAGCAATATTTAAAGGTTTTCACAGCCTTTTTATCAAAGGGAAAGAATGTGTGTGTATGTTTGAAATTCCTTGCCACATCAACAGTCTACACAAAGTGCTTATCAGGACACTAAATCTTTTTGTGTTCCTGAGATAGGTCTGAAATTTTTACCCAGTACTGAATGTATACCTGAAGTTGTCAAATAATACTTTTTATAGAAAGTTTTTCTACCTAAGATTATAGCTATAACTTTAAATAAGAATGGCCACAATTAACCAACATGCAAAAATTCTCAGACTACTCACTGAGAAATTCATTATACAATGCATTTAACCACCTTACTGCATTCTTAAAATCTTTATTCTATTCTGAACGGAAATTCGCAATTAGCCCAAGCAAAGGCATGCCTTTCTAACACAATTTGCTTAAAGCAGAGTTGATGATAAGGAGTCCAAAGACCCTCTGCAAGGCAACTTGGGAGTCTAATGTCCAGAGGCAAGTGAGCAGACTTCACATAATTCATCCAATTCGAGTGGGCTGGCTCTCCAACCACTACCCTAATGTACATCCAGGGGGTAACTACTCACAAAGGGCCTGCTGCCCAGAGTCTGGTGGAAGGAGCCTGTTTAAGAGCACTCTTCCAAACAAATAAATACCTAAATACTGAAAGGCGGCTTATCAGAAACTGAAAAAGACAAAAGAAGAGAAACCAAAACCCTTTTCAAAATAAGGGAACGATGTCTACGTGAAGTTTACTCAATAAAAAATTCTGACTTTTCTTACAGTTTGTTCCTTAAAGATTTGATTTTATTGGGCACAACAGGAACTAAATTACTAATAAAAAATAAAAGCTTGTTTTTATTTTTGTGTTTTGCTATGGGTAATTTGTACAAAAAGCTTCCAAATCTCTAATGAGCTCTAGTGAGACAGACTGTAAAATGGATCTTTTAAGATGGAAGTAGAATGCCAGGTTCTACTTTAAAAAGAATTATCTCAAAGGAACAAAGAGTGACCTGCCATGTGCTTTTGGAGGTGCCCATGCTGGAAAAACTTCTCAATAATATGAAGATGCTGGTACAACTTTTCCTACTACACAACTTCTTACACAACCACATGCGTTACATTTATAGACAGATTTACAGTCTGAAAGGAAAAAAGTTCTGTCTTAATAAAATTATTAGTTTTTTGTTTCTTTTTTACAAACTGTAGTCCAAAGTTCTCTGTCTCCTCATGCAGCAGACACATCATCTCTGTTGGGTGTGGATCAAAAATCCCCTCCAAGCAGATCCTGCCAGGTTCGCTTCACTCCATGCCGCGCACTCTGCTTGGAGCAACACGCTCATGTGGGGTCCCCCACAGACCTGATACCTTGGTCTTCTGTTCTTGGATTTCTCTTTTTCATTCATCTTCATCATCTTCGTCTTCCTCTCCATCAGATAGGGACGTACAAGGCCGGATCTGCCGGTAGCGGTCAAGCCACTTCTCTACCATCTGCGTGACCAGGGGGTGATTTCGCCGCCGAGAGCTCTTCTGCATGGCTACGAGAACACCCCCCTCCGTCACACAGCAGTCCAGCCACTCCCTGAGCAGTTTTTCTTGCTGTTCCTCATTACCTAGCTTTTAGAGGAATGTGAAGAAAAGGAAAAATAACATGACAGATCAGTGACCTGACAGGAAAAACTTCATAGAGACCTACAGCTGGTATGATTGATGAAAGGGCCAGAGCAACAAAGTGTCTCAACATGGTTTCTACTCTCATCAGTTTCATGTTTAAAACTCTATGGTTAAATAGGAAAAAATACCAACTTGAAAATTCACAGACAAACCTAGAGGGAAGAACGGCTTAATAAGTTCATTTGTTTGATATAATGGCAAAAAGCAAGTGTTATCCAATAAATTGATTCTGGCAAAGCAAAGACTACAAAGAAAAGTTGCAGCTTCAAAAAGAACAAGGTAAGTTTGCTCAGAAAGTTATGCATACGATGAAAGTACAAAAATTATCTGAATTATTTTCTTAATGCCATGCTTATAAAAGTTTTATAATAATTACTAGTATATTAAATAAAAGACCAGCACTTTTTATATGAAAATGGGTTTCCCGCGAGTGTTCTTTCACACCTTCTCACCACTGCCCTGCCAGTCCACCCTCCCTGTGGCCACAGGGCGCTCCTCCCTGCCGCCCCCATTGCCTAGGCACCCAGTCTCACCTGAGCGGCCAGTGCACCCCTTCTGCGCATGCTGGCTGCTAGCCCCCCATCTCTCCCAGAGTGAAAGTCACAGAGATCTGAAAGACTGCGGAGGCCGCCCCTTAGCTTCGCCTCCTCTCTCCCCCTCGCCCAGTCCCCACAAGCCACACTGACCTTTCAATCCCCTCTGCTGCAACGCTCCTCCCCCAGTTTCTGCAAGACTCCTTCCTCTTGAAGTCTCAATTCAGGCGCCACCTCCTCGGTGACACCTTACCTCCCCCCTCCAAGTTCAGTTACCGACACCCTGCACCCCCATCCCTCCCTTTCTCCCTCACCCCATCTTTCTGCTTCTCCTCCTCAGCACTCATCACTACCTGAGGGCATGGACTTTCACCTTCACTGCTTTATCTCCACACAACACATCCTACACAGCTGTTCCGGATTTCAGTCTGTCTGACCAGTATTTACAGAAAGTGACAATTGGGAGTACAGATGATGGCACAGCCGAAAGGCGCACAAGGCCGGGTGCTGGCACAGCACTGCTACTTCAAGTAGTTAATGGGAGAAACACGTCTTACCTCCTGAGCAGAAAGAAAGTGCACATGGAGTAACTTCCTCTCACTGTCAACCAGAGGCAGAAACGTGACGGTGACATCGTCGTCGGTGTTCAGGTTAGCACCAGCGCCTCGGTTACCGTAGCCATCGTTTTCCATGGCAACCAAAGCGGAGAAGTGGCCCCTTGTATAGCCCAGAGCAATCGGACTTTTCCAGCAGAAACTCTGTTCCCACAACAAAGGCAAATACACACCTGGAGAGGGGAAGAAAACCACAATGGGATTTTCAGGATGTGACTGCAGTGTGCCCTAAAATGATAAACAAGAAAGTTCCAAAATACTAATGATAATGGTTTACCTTGAAACCGAGTATATCCTAAAGTTTCTCCCCGAAAACTTTTATAATATTTTACTCCATAAACTATAATTGGTCGTCTAAGAATATGTGCAAGTACAAAAATGTGAGTCTGCTCCAAACTTGCTCCAGGCTGTACAGAACAAAACAAAAGAAAGAATTTCTCTTTAAAACATCTACTACCACCCTGGAAAACTGAGATGTATAACAAAATGCTGCCCTCCTTCAGCACACTATCTCCATTCATTTAAAAAAAATACATAGTAATACTACTGTCAAGCTAAATGAAGAGTGATTCCTCAAATAGCAAAGTCCACTAAAAGAAATCTGCAAAGCTAATATACAGATATCCTTCACTATCCAAAATTCAAGAACGAAACAGATTTGGTTAAATATTGATCTGAGGAATAAGAGATTAAGACAGCAAAGGAAGTTTTATTTATATAACTGCCTTCTGGTTAAGTTCCTCATGAAACAGGGTCCTCCCAAAGTGAAAAGATGAGCTTAATTGTCTCACAGGAATACAAACAGCTTGCAAATGGCCACATCACCTAACACAAGAATACTCAACTGGTCTCCTTCCCTTAGCAACAATTCTGACAGCACCTTTTCAGCAGGTCCATGTCTCAGATACATACCCTGCCCAAAGGGTGAACCCAGCCCAAATGGCCCAAAGACAGAAGGGACTTCCCTCACATGGTACTAATGAATTATGGTGTTTTCTGCAAAGAAAAGAAGTGAACCATTGTGCATATACATGAACTTTACAGTTTACTGTATTAATCAAAGTGAAAGTCTCTCAGTCGTGTCCAACTCTGCGACCCCATGGACTGTATACTCCATGGAATTCTCCAGGCCAGAATACTGGAGTGGGTAGCCTATCCCTTCTCTGTGGATCCTCCCAACCCAGGAATCAAACTGGGGTCTCCGGCATTGCAGGTGGATTCTTTACTAACTGAGCTATGAGGGAAGTATATTAATAACACTTCACAAAACTAGCATGAGTCTGAGAGACAACTTGACACATCTATACAAGTTCATTTCTAATCACTTTTGTCCACGGAACCTTCTCCTTGGCCTACCTCACATGGACACAGCATCAACTGGGGAGCCCTACAAAGACCACAGCTTGACCCGCAGGGGCCTGACAGCGCAGCAGCAGCACAGAGTGCCCATTATCCATGCAGTGATCTCGGACACGGAACGGGAGCTAACCCATAGGTGGGTAACACAGGCGTAAAGCCACCATTTTCTTTTTAAATTTTTATTTGAATATAGGTTTTTTACAATGGTGTGCTAGTTTCTGGGGTAAAGTGAAACCAATTATACATACACATGCATCCACTCTTAGATTCCTTTCCTATAAGATCATTACAGAGTCCCCTGCGCTATATAGTAGGTCTTTACTTATCTATTTTATATGTAGCAGTGTGTGTGTGTCAATCCCCAAAAGCTACCTCTCCGTGAGGACAACATAACTGAAGAGCAATCTGAGGAAATAGTTAAGAGGTTAGAATCACCAAGTAAAACTTTCATTCTGACGTTTTTTAACCACTTAATATAAAAACGTACGGCCCTCCCTGTTCGGCAGTGAGGCCTACAGACGCAGAGCCAATAAGCAGCCGTCGGTGGGGCCCGAGTCACCTGATGCCGAGTCCCCAGCCCTCCTTTGTGCCACTCTGCTCCGACGTGGTCACTGTAAACCAAGGCATGCAGAGCGGCTGCCTCACTTTTTTTCAGAGAAGCAACCTGCCTGGAAGCATTCTTACCTGACTAGCAAGAGACAATATAAATGCCCAGTCTTCTTGCCACTGTTCTTCTCTCAAGGAAAAATGTAAACCAAAGCTCTGAGAATACCAGGACTCCCAATCTTTCCAACGTGTATAAAACCTAAAAAGCAACACAGTAAAAAAGAAGCCTTCTATAAACAGTTCATTCAATGTTCTAATCATTTATTTAATGTAGTCTTTAAGCACTTCATAGGCAGAGATCTAATAATTCATTTTACCTAGCTTGAAGTAAATTTTTCAAATTAAAAATGCCTCCATTCTGCTAGCAGACATTTTTTAACATATATTCAGACATAATCTGATTCACCACCCACCAAACTTTCATCAGAACTTCAAACACTAATGACAGGAACAGCTGATTTCAACTGTCTACTACTGGTTTAAAATGAAAAAGAAAAACTCAAAATCATCTGAGAGTTTGGATAAAATCAAAGACACTTTACTCCATTAATGAAGAGTATCCACTACTTGGTCACAGACTTAGAAATAACCCATGTGTTTACGAGGATATCAAAAGCACTTCCTTGAGATTTCATTACATAAAATTATTTGAATATCACATATTAAAAAAAATGCAACTACAAAAATAATCCCCTCTTCATGCTTAATACCTCTCTAAATACTTCAGCCTAATAAATTATGAAGATTAAAAATCAAACTAGGCCACTGGTAGACTGAATTACTAAAACAAGACATTCTTTTTCTTTATAACATCAAGTCTACAGTAAAGCCAGATATAATTACATTGAAAACTGTTATCCACTGTCTTACAAAACATGCCAACACAGGCCTCTGAGGACAGACTAACCAGTAACAGATTACAAATGGTTAACCAGCTTGTAACATTGCAGTCCTCTCACATGTAAAGAACTATAAATCCAAAATGCTTCTAAGTACTTGAATTCTAGGTGAAAGAATCAAAAGATCAGAAAACATTCTCTTGCTATTGTTGAAAAGTTAAGGCATTAAATGTCTTAGTGTCACATGTTTCTTTAACTTAATGCAGGGTTTCGTAAAAAGTAAATTAATGTATTTTAGATTTAAAATAGAATGTTAGAGGTTTCACTCTTGATTAGAAAAAAATTTGTTTTCTATTTCCAGTAACCACAGGTTTTTTCTTTATAATTCAGGAATGTACATTTCAATGCCAAATGTTTAAAAATAAAATATGGATATCCCTCTTTTAAAATACTTAAGATACACAGAAATATATTTTAATACACAAATTTTAATACATTGTTTTAATATCAGTTCGGGAGAATTATTGTGAAACACAAAGTTATTACAAATTGAAAGATGTATGTTGTAAGAAATTTCTTGGTTAGTGCCTAAAATCATTTTAATATTGACACAGCTAAATTTGCCAGAAATCAAAAGATGACTGCACTCAAAACTAAAGAAGACTGCAGAATAAAGGGGTTCAAGAATATGTTTTAAAATCACACCCAGCACACAAAAGTCAATACACCTGGCACATAAGTCCAGGAACATGAGACTAAGTGAGACAGCAGTACGAGTCTGGCCTAACATTCAAAAGTCAATTTCAGGATCATGGATGATAAGACTCAACACTATCCAATAATACTCCCCAAATTAATCTCCACATTCAGTGCAATTTCTATCAAAATTTCATAGGGCTTTTCTGCAGAAGCTTAAACCTAAAATTTACCTAGAAGTCCAAAGGCTTCAGAATAGCAAAAAGAATCTCAAGAAAAGAAGGATAAAGTTGGAAGACTTAATATTCCTGATTTCAAAACCTACCACACAAAGCTATAATCAAGATAGTCTAACACTGGCATAAGGACAGACATACAGATCAACAGGAAAAAAGCCAGAGTCCAGAAACAAACCTTATTTTATGAAAATATTTTTCAACAAAAGTACCAAGTACTTGAATGGAAAAAAATTAATTTAAAAATTGTCTATAACTATAATAAGTATGTTAAGGGCTCTCTAATGGAAAAAGACAGCATGCAAGAACAGATGGGCAATTTAGACAGAGAGATGGAAATCCCAAGAAAGAACTAAAATCAAATTCCAGAGAGCAAAAGCACTAACAGAAATGAAAAGTATTTTTGACAGCTTTATTAGTAGACTGGACGTGGCTAAGGAAAGAATCTCTTAAAGATACATCAATATAAAACTTCAAATCTAAAAAGAAAAGATAACATGGACAAGAAAACACAAGAATAACTGTGGGACAACTACAAAAGGTACAACATATAACACAGTAAAGAGGGAGAAAAAAAAGTAACAGGAAGAAATACTTGAAACAGTAAGGACTGATAATTTTACCAAATTAATGTCAGATACCACACCACAGATCCAGGAAGCTCAGAGAAAACCAAGAAGGAAAATCGCCAGAAAAACCACACCTAGGCATATCATAGTCAAATGACATAAAATTTAAAAAGTCCTGAAAGACGACAGAGTATTTAAAAAACACTTACCTATAGAAAAATAAAAGAATTATATAACCAATTTCTCAGAAATCATGCATATAAGCAAGAAGAGAATAAAGTGAAATACTTTTTAAAGTTGAGGGAAGAAAAAAAAAAACACCAACCTAGAATTCTATACCCTGTGAAACTATCCTTCAAAAGTAAATGAGAGGACTTCTCTGGTGACACAGTGGGTAAGAATCCACCTGCCAATGCAGGAGACACAGGTTTGATCCCTGGTCTGGGAAGATCCCACATGCCACAGGGCAGCTAAGCTTGTGCTCCACAAGTACTGAGCCTGTGGTCTGGAGCCCGCGTGCCGCAACCACTGGGGCCCTGCTCCCCGAGCCTCTGCTCTGGAGCCCGTGTGCTGCAACCACTGGGGCCCTGCTCCCCAAGCCTGTGCTCTGGAGCCCACGTGCCGCAACCACTGGGGCCCTGCTCCCCGAGCCTGTGCTCTGGAGCCCGCGTGCCGCAACCACTGGGGCCCTGCTCCCCGAGCCTGTGCTCTGGAGCCCGTGTGCCACAACCATGGAGGCCCTGCTCCCCGAGCGTGTGCTCCACAACAAGAGAAGCCACCACAGTGAGAAGCTCCTGTGCTGCAACAAAGAGGAGGCCCCTCTTGCCATAACTGGAGAAAGCCCACTTATAGCAACAAAAACCCATGACAGCCAAAAATAATCTTTTTATTTTAAAAAAAAGTAAAATAGAAATAGTCTTTTTCAGACAAAAATGGAGGGAATTTGTTGCCAGAGACCTGCTTTATAAGAAATATTCAAAGAAGTTCTTTAGAAAGAAAGAAAATAACACAGATCAGAAATTTTGAACTACATAAAGGTCTTGATCTGCACCAAGAAATAAACTGAAGATAAAATTAAAACTTTTCTTTTTTTACTCTTAATTGATCTAACAGATAATATTCAAAATAATACCAACAATATATTAAGTGTAAAACTCGATATATAGAGATACAATACTAAGCTACAAATCATATTTCTAAAATAACTGAATTTCCCCCTATTTATATTACTCCCACGTGGCTCTCTATTTGGACTGACATGTCAATCAAAGACAAGCATGATATTCCATCCTGAGTACAGTTCAAATCACAGGCATTCAACAAAAAAGCACAACTACTACTACAAAAAAATGGCCTCTCTTGATGTGATGGGGAGCAGTTAAAATAAAATTACTTTCTCCAGTCTCATTTAGATATTTTATACGATGTAAGACAATGTTTCATCCCACCTGATTTGGATTATGAGCAAAGGAAATCCTAGCCAAAAAAAAAAAGAAAAACGGATCTAAAAGGAGACTGCACAAGCGCCATGCTGGCCTTCTTAGCCTACCCTCTAGTAGTAACAGCCATGTAAGATCCCAGCCAACAGACCTGCCACAGCTCAGAGTCGCCATTCTAATGCTCAGTCAGTAAGGCATTAATATATCTGACCCATGTCACCAAAGCTCTGAATCTAGGGCAACACGTCCTCCCTCCCCATCTGATAATCTTCATCCCCTCTCCATCCTATCTCCACCACAAGATACTGAAAAAGAAGTCTGTGTGATCACTATAACCCTTGCAGCTTCCTACACCTTAACTGTAAAACATCAGGTGAAGACCCTGTACGGCAGAGACTGGAAAAGGTGGTACCAAGAGAGACGTTATTTTCAGAAGCCTGTTCATATGCTGGCTGAAATATCCTTTTAGAATTAAGGCCTCCATTCCTGAAAGATCTGCCACAACAGCACTTAACGTGGCTGCACTCGTAAGACCCAGGCCTTCCCCACTCTACCAGCCATCGAGCCCATTTTCTACCTCAGATTATGCCACTCAACTACTTTCACAATAAACCTTGAGACTTCAAATGACTCAAAAGTGGAATTTCAGTCCTAACATTAGTTACCACTGCTGAAATTTACAGTACACTTTCCAGCTTACAACAAAGGCAGGACATCACCACCAGAGGGAAGACTCAGGGGTTGCCTGTTTCAAAGGACTTGCAAAATGGTTGATTTACCAAAATCCAGATCTAGCTTCCAGACTGAGCACACCCAAAGAACAGATCCATCTTTCCAGGGCAGAGACACATTAATCAAACCTACAAAGCAGACCTATAAAACCACAATACCCCAAACGACTATCATCCTCTCAGTGCGGGCAGGTCCACATAAACAGCCAAAGCATGAGGATGTTGTCTGATGAGCACACAACCCAACCCAGAGAGGTTAGACAGGATGGACACTTAATGGCATCAGGCTTATCTGGCCTGATGAATCCACACCACAAAAAGAATGGTATTCCCCACAATACCAGATCAATCCAGAGCAGTCTCCTTCCACTAAAGGGCACAAAAGTCCTCTCCACTGGACAAAGGCTAAATGACTAAACCATCAGATAACTGAGTCAATGTTGACTTTCTTAGATGGGGTAATGAGGATGTGACTGGGTAGTAAAATATTCTTGTTCTTAAAAGATACAGGATAAAACACTGAAGGAGAAAGCATCACGGTGTCTAAAACAAATGGCTTCTATATTAAAATATAGAGATGGAGTACATACAGAAAAATGTTAACCATCAACAACTGATCAAGCCAATGAAGGAGATGCTGGGGTCCACCAAACTTATTTAACTTTTCTGTGGATTTGAAAATTTGCAAAATTACAAAAATGAGGTCTTAAGAGTATCTGTCTCAGGAAGAAAAACGTGTAAAACATAATCAGTATCTTAAAGTTGAACAAAAATACAAAATAACAGCTACTTTAATATATGAGCAAAGACCTTCCTATATTTAATAAGACCACTACCACAAATTCAAATGTTTCTATTTTAAAGCTTAGCAAAACATATAAAAACCACTGGATGTTCAAAGTGTCTCAATGTCTAAAACCAAAGCTTCCCCCTCCCCCAGCTTCCATAAAAAAAAAAAAAACAGACAAAAAGCATCCAGCCACTGTAAGACAGGTTTCAGCTAGTGCTCTCCTGGATTTCCAAAGGGGAGGATGTCAGCTCACCAATGTGAACAGTCATGCAGGCTGTCATGCAGGGCCTTCCGAAGCACCGAGTCCTTGTCGTAAATGCCCCAGGTGGCTTGTAGCACTGAATCAAGTAAGCAGTCTCCTGCAGTCCGGTTCCAAAGTGCATACAGTCGACTGTCCAAACGCGTAGCCAATTCCAACGACCAGTTTATAATTGGAGATTCTTCTTCTAACTCTATATGAGGAATTTAACATATTCATATAAAGCATCAATAAAGGAAACTGAAGATGATTCAAAGAAATGGAAAGATATCCCATGCTCTTAAGACTCAAAGAATATTCTTAAAATGGCCACACTACCTAAAGCAACCTACAGATTTAAGGCAATCCCAATGAAATTACCCAAGACAGCTTTCACATAACTAGAATAAATAATCCTAAAATTTCTATGGAACCATTAAAGATCCAGAATTGCCAAGGCACTCCTGAGAAAAAAGAACAAAGCAAGGGCTTCCCTGGTGTCTCAGTGGTTAAGAATCTGCCCGCCAATGCAGGAGACACGGGTTCGATCCCTGATCTGGGAAGATCCCACATGCCATGGAGCAACCAAGTCTGTGCACCACAACTACTGAGCGTGTCTGTGCTCGAAAGCCCAGGAGCTCCAACTCCTGAGCCCACGTGCCATAACCAGAGCCCATGCTCGCCAACAAGAGCAGCCAGCGCGCAAGTCCACATACACAAGAGCAGCCCCCGCTCTCTACTACAGAAACACCCGCACAGCAACGAAGACGCAGCACAACCAAAAAATAAACAAACAAAACTTTAAAAAAGAACACTGTAGGAGATCCAACCCTCCCAAACTTCAGATAAGACTATAAAGTTACAGTAATCAAAACAGCATGGTATTCACACAAAAAAAGACACATGGCTCAATGGAACAAAACAGAGAGCCCAGAAATAAACTCACACCCCTATGGTCAATTAATCTTCAACAAAGGAGGTAAGAATATACAATGGGAAAAAAGCCTCTTCAAAAAGCGGTGTTGGACAGCTGCATGTTAATCAATAAAGTTAGAACACATCTTCACACCAAGTACAAAAATACACTCAAAATGACTTAAAGATTTCAATATATGACATGACATCATAAAACTCCTAGAGAAGAACAAAGGCAAAACACTCTGTGACAAAAACTGTACTAATGTTTTCTTAGGTCAGTCTTCTAAGGAAATAGAAAATAACAAAATAAACAAAAGGAACCTAATCAAACTTAAAAGCTTTTCCACAGCAAAGGACACCATAAACAAAAAGAGATGACAATGTACAGAAGGGAGAAAACATCTGCAAACAATGCAACCAAAAAAGGATTTAACTTCTAAAATATATAAACAGCTCTCATGTAACACAACCACAGAAAAACCACCCAACTGAAAAATGGGCAAGACCACCTAACCAGGCATTTCTCCAAAGACAGATGTCCAAAAGGCACATGAAAAGATGCTTAACAATGCTAATTACTAGAATTATGCAAATCAAAACTACAATGAGATACCACCTCACATTGGTCAGAGTGATAATCATTAAAAAGTATACAAATACAAATGCTGGAGAGGGTGTGGAGAAAAGGGAACACCCTCGTGTACTACTGGTGAAGCCAGTATGGAAAACAGTATGGAGATTCTTGAAAAAAACTAAAAAAATAGAGCTGCCTTATGATTCAGCAATCCCACTCCTGTGCATATACTTGGACAAAACTGTAATTCAAATAAATAAACACTCCTATGTTCATAGCAACACTATTCACAATAGCCAAGACATGAAAACAACCTAAATGTCCCTTGACAGATGACTGGATAAAAACATGTGGTACATATATACAAAGGAATACTACTCAGTCATAAAAAGAAGGAAATGATGCCATCTGCAACAACATGGATGGCCTAGAGATTATCATACTAAGTGAAGCCAGAAAGACAAATACCATTTGATATCACTTAGAATGTGGAATCTAAAATATGACACAAATGAAATTATCCAGGAAGCAGATTCACAGACATAGAGAATAGACTTGTGGTTGCCAAGACTGGTGGGGGGATGGAGTGGAAGTTTGATTAGCAGATGGAAACTAGTATATACAGAACAGATAAACAAGGTCCTATTATATAGCATACGGAATTATATGTGATTCAATTATCACATATTCAATTATCTTGTGATAAACCATAATGGAAAAGAATATAAAAAAGTGTATGTTGAAGTATAATAGAATCACTTCACAATACAGCAGAAATTAACACAATATTTATTGTAAATCAACTATACTTCAATACAAATAAATACACAAGTAGATAAATTAACACATTCAGTTTCATTCTTCTGCAATTTAGAAATACTCTATTTGGAAGAAAGAAAGAAAGTGAAGTCACTCAGTCATGTCCAACTCTTTGTGACTCCGTGGACTGAGGAGCCTATCAGCCTATCAGGCTCCTCAGTCCATGGAATTTTCCAGGCAAGAATACTGGAGTGGGTTGCCATTTCCTACCCCAGGAGATCTTCCCGACCCAGGGATTGAACCCAGGTCTCCCACATTACAGGCAGACGCTTTACCGTCTGAGCCACCAGGGAAGCCCTTGGAAGAAAGAAATTATTCTCTAAGTGTTAAAAAATGTGTATGTAATATACTAATAAACAGCTAGAAATTTTGATCAATTGAAATATAAACCTTTTAAGCAGTGGAAACATCTTAAGGCTCTAGAATAATTTTTTAAATTCTTTATAATTTATTTTCTTAAAATGTTTAATATTAAAAAAAATACTCATCCTAGAATAGGAAACACAAAACCAGGAGTTAAAAAATCTTATATCTTTATTCACTGTATCACAGTTATGAGCTTTGAATGAGCTGTTTTAACAGCATAATACAATACTCTTCTTAAGGACTTTATACATTTTCAGTTTAAAGTAGAAATAAAATATGATGACTATACACCAAATTACTCCAAACCTTACAAAGCAGAGCAAAACATTTATTGAAATCACTAAAAATTAAATTATATTTATTAGTTTCATGCTTACCTTTTTGAACATCTCTATCAAGCACCTCGTCAAATAATTTTTCTTGGACTGTTGGAGGCAAGTCTTCAATATCTACAAAGAAAAAGCCTTATTTAAAAAAATCTTTAAATGCCTCATAACTTAAAAATTTTGATGCCGATATCTAACAGTAACGTCCTCTAAAATAACTCCCTTTCCACTGAAGACTGTCAAGCAGCATATTTTAAAAAACATGCATGTATCTCATGAGTTGTGTATATGAGGTGCAGAATGTTTCCCTTCTGTACTTCATTATCAAAACAGTGACCTATCTACAAATAGTAAGAAGAAAAGCATCTGAAACAATAATAATAATCAGCTATTATCAAAAAGACAAAAGATAACAAATATCGACAAGAATGCAGAGAAAGGGGAACTCCTGTGCACCGTTGGTGGGAATGTAAACTGGAGAAGCCACTATGGAAAACGTTATGGAGGACCCTCCAAAACAGAACTATCATGTGATCCAGCAACCTCACTTCTGTGTATACAGACAACAAAAATAACAAACCTGTACCCCCATGCTAGCTGCAGTGTTACTCAAAATAGCCAACATATGAAAACAACTTAAGTGTCTATCAATGGGTGAATAACAATAAAGCAGATGGGTTACTAAGCCATGAGAAAGAAAAAATCGTGCCATCTGCAATAGGTAGAAGGGCCTTGGAGATGTTATGCTAAGCAACATAGGTTCCACAGAGGAAGACAAACACTGCTTGGCATCACTTATATATGGATCTTAAAAAGAAAGATGGGGAGACACTGGTGAAAGTACGAACTATAAGCCGTAAGATGGAGGAGGACAGGATGCAGCGTAAAGCACAGTGACGATGATCAGTGACACTGTACTGTACACCTGGAAATTCCCTAAGAGAGCAAAACATAAATGTTTTCACAGTAGTAAGTGTGTTAACTAACTAGATTGGGTGGGAGTGGGGGGGATCCTTTCACAATTTATGTGTGAATCAAATCACCATGGAATTCTCTAGGTGGAATACTAGAGTAGGCAGGCTTTCCCTTCTCCAGGGGCTCTTCCCAACCCAGGGATCAAACCCAGGTCTCCAGCATTGCAGGATTCTTCACCAGCCAAGCCACAAGGGAAGCCCAAGAATACTGGAGTGTAGCCTATCCCTTCTCCAGTGGATCTTCCCAACCAGGAACTGCTTTATAGGCGGATTCTTTACCAACTGAGTTATCAGGGAAGCCCCAAATCACCACAATGTGTTTCTTAAAATCTTACAATTTTCTATGTTAATGACAACTTAATATAGCTGAAATAAAAAGGGGGAAAAAAAAACCAGAAGAACAGAGGTTTCTGACATTCAAGTTAAAATAACAACAAATTTTGTCTGTTTTCTGCCGCCACCCCCCCACCCCAAGCTCAATCTCTGCTCAGAACTGTTTCTGCAGACTTTAGAATCTTCTTATAAAAGTCAATGAACCATCCCTTTTAGCACAAAAATTTGTTTTCTCACCTTCCTGAAATTCTCTATGCTCTATCTGTTTACTAACTGAGTAGTCTAGAATAAAAAGCATGATCACCCTTACAACATTTTTTTAAACTACAGAACTATTTTCAATTCAAAATAAAATCACTCAGTGTAGTAAGTTTAAGTATATACAGAGTGCATTTGAAATGAAATTTGTCTAATTTTAAAAGGCTTAGTTGCAATTTCCTATCATTTTGTAAAACCTCTGTTCACATCTTAACATAAGCTTAAAATACAAAGCTTGGAACACTCAAAACCAAAATGTAAGTTTTACTTAGAAACTTTAGGTGTTCAGTGTATTTACTCAGTGTTAACTGAGAAAAAACAACCTGGAAAACATTTCCACTTGTTATGGAACTGGAAAATAAAAAGTTACTTCACAAATATAGTAGAAATTAACATAATGAGTGAAGTAAAATAATGACACTTTCAAAAGAATGCCCGTATCTTTGATTCAAATAATTTGTATCTTACCCATCAAAAACCCATGTTCTGATCTTATCTCCTAATATCAGGTAACTAATTTAAAAATAAACACATGTGGGAAAAAAAAGCAAAAAGCTGATTTATAACACTCTAAAATAAAAATATCTGAGGCCCACAAAGAAGTCAGTTATTACCAGCTGCTGTCTTCCTCTCAGCTCCATAGCATTAGTTTATAAATGGCCTACATATCGATTACTTCCAGTAAAACAAGATAGTCAAGTTATATCTATAAGATAGCTACTATCTACTAATTGTGGTTATCTGTTTTCTAACAGAATCATTTTCATTCAGACATTGAAAGAACATAATAAAGTGGAAATCTGTTTTCACAAAGACATATGGAGTTACCTGCTGGCAATGTAAATGTTACAAGGTCAGTTAGGAAATAACAAGCAAAGTCCCCCTTTCTCTGGTGAAGAGAGGCAGCGATCTCACGACGGATTTGCTCTGTCAGTTCAGGACACACCATTGCGGGAATACACTTTGCAGCTTGTTGAGACACCTTAAATACAAAAGAAACTTTCCTCTACATCGCATTCATCATCGTTGGAAGCAGAGATCAACAGCATTAAAAAGAAATTACCAAACTTTCCAATAACTTAAGGTGTTTTGTTTTAAATATATGAAATATTGGTGTTATGTCCTCAACAGTATGAGTATATATCCATACAACTTTCCTGGAAAATAGTGATAAAAATGCTTTACCCTCTTGATTCAGTAATTCTACTTTTTAGTGGCATTTACCCCAAGGAAATATATAAACAAGCATATAAAGATGTTTGTGAAACAGAGTTGTTCACAAAGGTTCATCACAGGAGGGGGAATGAGGACAGAAAGCAAAGTAAGAATAACCAGCAGGCCCCTAATAAAAATATTCTTAAACAGGGAATTCCAGCTCAGAGAGAAAGAGGAAAGTAGAAACTCCTGCTCTGTAAGTACACAGGCTTAAAGAAAGCATGATATTTTTAAAGGATTAGTTCCCAATGACCTTAAATCCCTCCCCATTTGTTATAATTTTTTCTTCTTCTATTTTTTGGCTATTCCAAGCTGCATGCGGGATCTTAGTCCCCCAACCAGGAATCAAACCCACACCGCTTGCAGTGGAAGCATCTTAACCACTGGACCGCGAGTGAAGTCCCTATAATTTTGCATTTTAAAAAAGCATCTCGTTTCCCCAAGTGTAGAGCAGACAACAAAGATCTGAAGTAGCACAACTCAGCAGGAAGGAAACCTGAGCAAGTGTCCTTTTAGAATGATGAACAGCAGCAAAGAATGGAAAGGCATTATCTTACATTTAAGTCGTATTCCTCTGTGGAGCTCAAGAAATCTATACACAGAGAATTCTGAAATCCCAGGTGAGTATCCATCCACCCTAGAGGAAATGCTCCACTCTGTCTCTACAGCTGCAGCCACTAACCTGAGCAACCTTCCTGAACAGACTTCCAGTCACAAGTGGGGCCTGGAGCAGCAGAACTTCCAATAAAGCCACACACAGTTTTATGATACTGTCATCTACATAACATACGTGGACACACCTAATTCTAATTACTACTTAGGTAAGTAAACAGTGTTTCAAACACCCTGCATACCCATCATGACCATCAGACATCCCCTTCTGAAAACACCCACATGAAAATTCAGTTCTAAACATTACTGGACAAGATTAACATGGACGGTGAAGTTGTCACCACACCTGAACTCCACAAGCCCAACCTAAGCAACAAACTGTGGAAAAATATTAAAATATTTTCTGAATATAACTATTTCTCAAGTAACAGCATTAAAATGTATCTCAAAAGTAAACTCAAAAATATCTTTTTCCAAACTGCTAACCCTCAGCCCCTTTGCGAAATCCTGGGGAGATTTTGAACACTGAACACCCCAAAAGAAACCTTAGAGCTAGTGACTGACTGCTAAACCTCTCCTCCCGCCACTATCCTTAAGCATATGCCCCTGAAGCCTGCCCCTCATCTCCTAGCCTCTTCAGCCTCATGACTCCGTCAGCAACTTAGCCTACTAGCTAATTTAGGGCCCATGAACTTGGGAAGGGTCCATGAAGAAGAACAGAAAGTTCAATTAAATTTAAATCCTTCATTTCACTTGCCTACATTTAAAATGCATATTCTTCTACATCACAAATTTAATATTCTGACAACTATATATTTCAATGTGACTGATTTTCTTTGCAAACCTATTTTCTATTTTATATACTTAAAAACAACAGTTTGAAAAGAAGTCCATTTTTTCTACCAGACTATAAACAGGGCTCATGGTTTAAAATCCAATTAAGTAAGCCTCCAGCCCCAGACACACATTCCCAAAATGTAACACTCTCCTGTTCTCATCCCCGAAGTACCTGGCTGGCTCTGTGCCCTGTCCGCAGACACATCCCTCAGCCCAGACTCATGCTCTCCCCATCCCAGTCTCCCTACCAGCCCCTTCGATTCTGTCCTGTGGAGTGCTCACACCATGGAAACTAAATTCCACCACGGATTCTGTTCTTTCCCTAAAACAAGTGTCCTTTCCACCTCCCCCACGGTGTATGCCAGGGCTGGTCCATGTGTACCACAGAATATGGCAGGAATGATGGAGTATCACTTCCTACATCAGGTTATACAGAAAAAACAGTGAGGTTTCCACCTCAATCACTCTCTCACACTCTCTTCCTCACACTCTCTCGGCTCATTTGCTCAAGGAGAGACCAGCCAGCACATGATCCGCAGCCCTACAGACAGGCCCAGGGGAAAAGGACCTGAAGCCTCCTGCCAACACCACGTGAGTGTACTCAGAACCACAGCCTCCAGCCCCAGTCGAGCCTCTTGACAACGGTAGCCCTGGCAGTCTGGAACCTCATGAGACCTTGCCAAAATCATTCAGCTAAGCTGCTCCTGGATTCTTTTCTCTCAGAAACTGTGATAATAAGTGCTTGTTGTCTTAAGCTGCTAAGTTTTGAGAGGATTTGTTACCCAGCTGTAAATAAATACACTGGGGTTCTACTGTCTTCCCGTTAGTCCTTAGAATGCTCTTAGCAGGCTGATGGCTTACACCAGTCCCTCCAGAACCTTCTAAGAGACCTCTACCAGCCAGAGGGGAACCTGCTGCTGCTGCTACTGTTTAGTCACCAAGTTGTGTCCGACTTCTTGGGACCCCATGGACTGTAGCCGCCAGGCTCCTGTGTCCATGGGATACCTCAGGCAAGAATACTGGAACGGGTTGCCATTTCCTCCTCCAGGGGATCTTCCCGACCCAGGGCTAAAATCCAGGTTTCCTGCACTGGCAGGCGGATTCTTTATCACTGAGCCACCTGGGAAGCACACCACTAAAGACTTGCATCTTGGTTCACAGCTGTCTTCTCCTTCTTGCCTCCAGCCACCACCAGCAACTATAACTCCACACGCTGTCCCATCTGATACACAACTGGGCGTCACAACACCAATGCAGCCAGACCTCAAGAAACTACAGAAACAACCTCGAACTGTCCCATCCCATCTTCCAGAACACTAGTCACTCTAATCACACAGCTGCCTTTCAAACAGTCGCCTTCTCCCTCATCCTCCATAGTGTGTCAGTCACTAAGTCCGACTGTTTGTGACCCCATGGGCTGTAGCCCGCCAGGCTCCTCTGTCTATTGGATTCTCCAGGCAAGAATACTGGAGTGGGTTGCCATTTCCTCCTTCAGGGAGTCTTCCCAACCTGGGATCGAACCCAGGTCTCCTGCATTAAAGGCAGATTCCTTACCATCTGAGCCACCAGGGAAGCCCTACCCTCAGTAAGCCTGCCCTTTGTTTTCAGCATGACTGTCTCTCAAGCCCTACTTTGTCCCTGGTTTAACTGGACTCTCGGCAAACTAAACACAATGGCAAGCCGTGTCAATCAAGCTTCTACCTAACATTCATATTTCTTAACCGCTCCCCCCACTCTATGCTTTGTGCATAAATGTTTCCAGACACTGGAGAGTTCAAATATCCCAACAAGCATACACAGAAGGAGTATACAGACCATAATGGATGTGAAGCCACAACTAATCGAACACTCTGTACTTTTACCCTATTTCTCTTATTTAAAAAAAAAATCACCTGGATGATACAGTCATATCCTAATTAATTCACTCCAACCTCCGTTACTTGTAACTTCTACCAAGTTATCTAATCTAGAAACCCAGAAGCAACTTTCACCCCCACCCACCATTACTCCGCACAGCAATCCATCCACTTAATTCTGCTAGCATCTTCAGCATCTCTCTCAAACCAGCCACTGCCAATACTGTCCCAGCAGAATTCCCGCCAGCATCACTGTAGTGTCCTCCTAACCAGGCTTGCCCCTCTCTAACTGCAGCAGCCTAAATACTCTGATCTTATCACTCCTCTGTCCCTCTACCTAACCTTTTTCAAAGCCTTTAACTGCCCTTAGAATAATCTTCCAACTCTTTGGCCTAGAAGATCCTTCTCACTGCATCCCCAACTTGTCTCTCTCACTTCCCATCTGCCATACAACCACAATGAGCTACCCACCAGCTCCGAATTCACCACAACCACCACCACCCTTGCCTCTGAGTAGCTTCCTCAGACCCTTTCTTATCTCCACATATTTTGAAGCTAACTCATCCTACTACTTCAGATCTGAGCTAAAATGTTACCTGCTGTGGGTAAGAAGGTAAGTAAGATGCCACAAAACACTTTCTCAAGCACCCCCCACAGCACCCGGCACTCACATCTGTGAAACTGCACTCTGCACAGGATCACTGCAACTGGAGAGGCACTGAAGGAAGAGCCAGTGTCTTCACCATACACCCCGTTACGCCCAGTGCCTTCAGTGTGGAGGGTACTCAGTAAATATCTATTAGCTGAATGAATGACTAATACGTTTCGGTGTTTTAAAAATCAAACATATGACTCAATCATTGTGGCAAAATGTCCTGTTTTAAAAAACACATATCCCTTATGTTGAAATCTCTCAAGTTTAAATGTCGGTTTTAAAAGAGGGCTGATCAAATCTAAAACATTTAAGAACTGAGAAATATTAAAACATCAAAAATGAAACCTAAAGAACACATTTCCTTCATATAAAAGAATATTTAATCAGAATGCCACACTCACCTCTGTGAGCAATATTGCTAGCATATCCTGCCTCTGAAAACGTATAGCCAGATGTACCAGAGTATAGCCAACATCGAAAGCAGAAGGGCGATTCAGCAAGCGGACTTCATCTGCAGTAAGCTGGCGGGCAATGTCCCCTGCCGACGATTTGTAAGCTTCAATAGCAGCTAAATCACCTTCTACAACACCTAAAACAAGCATTAGGACAGAAAGCAAGTTTAATTCTATTTTTCTTCAAAAAGCACAAACCTGTAGCAGTCACTCAAAACTCTGATTCTCTGTGCTTCCTGGATCCCAGGGCATCATTAAAATGTCCTAAAGAATACAAAGAAAATTACAGTGTATTCCTTTCCCTTTTGTTTCCTTCCAGAACTAGAACTGCCTAGCTGGGCACTTACCATCCCATTAGTGCTGGCTCCATGCTCTGGTAAAGTTTAGAGAAATTATTAGAATGTATCAAGAGGATCAAAGATCAACCATCTACCCACCAGCTCCAGTGTGAAGACATCAAAGCCCCTGTTTGCTGGTCCTGGTTCTGCAGAAACCAAGGAGACAAGGATGTACTTGCTGCTGCTGTTGGGCAAGTTCTGCCCTTTATTCTGCCCCCCTCCCTTTTTATGGCTGTGCCGAGTGGCTCTGCAGGACCTTAGATCCCCTCCAGCGATCAAACCCCAGTACGTGGCAGTAGAAGCACCAAATCCTAACCACTGGACCACCAGGGATATGTCCCTAATGCTGCATTTTTAAAGCTCAATCAAAGTAAATGCTGAGCCTTCCTTCCACATTGCTGTTAACTGAGACAATTAAGAGCAGTTAAAATAAATGTTTAATGTAAGTAAAAGTTAGCAATACTTTGATTTCAGAATTTCTCACAGTCAAGTCTTCCTTATACCCATTAAGAATTATTAAATTATTAACACAGTAACACTTGAGCTAGATAATTTTGAATAGAAATATGCTAAAACAAAATGAGATAAACCAATTGGGGATAGAGGTACAAAACAAGTTTCCAATTTTCCCGAATCCAAAAAGAACTTTCTGTTCCCATTAAACCATGTTATTATTCTTAACACAAATTAATGTTAGGTAGTAACAGAAACCTTATTTAGTAAGTACAGTACATCTATGACTAATAAGCAAACAACCTTGGCAAAAAAATGAAGGTGCAGGTCAGCTTCACATTTACCACAAATAGTGGTACACACACACACATACATACACACACCCCAAGACTGCAGGACTAAATAACTGTTTCTTAAATTACATCAAGAAAAATTTGTTTAACATAAAATGCTACTACTAGCTAAAAATATTCCTAGTATACTTGCATTTTAAACTGCTATCTTGAATTAGGCATTAGATAAATAAGACTTATTCCTTAAAGTATAAGAAGACTTGTTCAACGCAACAATCTCCCCCGTTATTAAAAATAACAAAACTTTAAAATGATAATTCCCACATTCACTGAATGCCCATGACACACAGAGCAAAATGCCAGGCAATGTGAGAAATGTAAAAACATGATTCCTATACTCAAAACAAAATAGCCCTTCATCATATTTGTGAGCCACAAAAAGCCAGCTTCAAAGTTTTCAAACTCTGGGATCAACGATCCCTTCTGCAAAACTAGATCCTCTCCCCAGAAAGATGACCCCCAACTCCTGAAGCACAACATTTTTCAGGTTAAGAACCCACTGTTTCAAATGGTAATATCTTCCTAGGTAAATTTTTATTGCAATATAGGTCAATACATTCCTCAACATAAACACCTAAGGACAGCTGTAGCCCCTACTCCAATACATAAAGGACTTCAACAAAGCCTGATGAGGCACAGCGCCTTGGAGACGACATCAGGGCTGAAGCATAATGTAGCTGGCATGAGATGAAAGGAGGTGGACCTCTCAAAAGCACAAGCCTGGAGATCAGACAAATAAATCTAAAATCTACCTGTTTTAATGAACAGGTGAGAATAATCTATTAGGTTTCATAACATTTTGAATAATTTAATGCAGCTTTTTTAACTGAACATGCCCTGTTCCATTTCTTTTCATGTATACACTACTTCCTTACGAAGCAAACAACTTTTCACTTCAGCTCTAACGAAGCTATTAACTACTCCAAGGTGCAGTATCACTGTACCTTTTACAGTTTTGAGCTTCAACCTAAAATTATATGCATCTATAAAATTTTGTATGATGTAAAAAATGTTCTAAGCACTTTCAAAGGCAACAAAAGAACCAAAAAGTCTGATCAATTTACCTGAAAAGATAAAGAGGAAGACCCACACAGTACACGTAGATGCATGAGAGTGTGCATGTGTATATACACACACCTATTTTTTTGTTTCCCAAAGATGAGGTAATCTAAAAGTCAATGCCAACTAACTATGCTTTTTTAGTTGGAGCAGAGGAGATCTTCTAAATTGCTGTCTTCACTATCTTTGGTTAATTCATCACACAGCTGATATTTAGAAGGATCTCACCTCACAAATTCTTGCTCAAGAATTCACTTGAGGATCTGGCCTATACTGAGATAATTTAAGTTTTAGCTACTACATGTTTTCTTAAGGAGAAAAAAGCATCAAATTATCTGCAAAGCAACTAAGAAAATGTCTTCGAGTCCTTCACATAACATTTTTACCACTTTTAACATTAGGGCATAAAAGGAAAGCAGGAAGAAGGTAAAAGAAGTGGTAGGTATTCCCGGGGGGGGTAGGGAAGAGGGAGGGGGTTTCCAGAGGGGAAGCATATGTAAACCCATGGTGATATCATGACAATGTATGGCAAAAACAATTAAAAAAATAAATTAAAAAAAAAAAAAAAAGAAGAAGTGGTAGGTAGGAAAATACAGTAAATAAATCTAAGTGGTAAAACCTCACTTAATACAACAAAGACCAGGAAAAAAAATGGGAAAGTTCCAGAAGAGAAATAGGGAACGTATACAAGCTTTCTAGGTTACTGACATCTCAGACTAACTCCAACAGTTAACGGAAGCTTCTTTCTATGTAGTATGTTGTTCTGAAAATTTAACAAACATATGACACGGTCTGTCCCCGTCCTACTCCAAGTGAAAGTGAAAGCGTTAGTCACTCAGTTGTGTCTGACTCTTTGCAACATCATGGACTGTAGCCCACCAGGCTCCTCTGTCCATAAAATTATCCAGGCAAGAATACTGGAGTGGGTAGTCATTCCCTCCTCCAGGAGATCTTTCCATCCCAGGGACTGAACCCAGGTCTCCTGCACTGCAGGCAGACTGTTTACCTTCTGAGCCACCAGGGAAGCCCATGTTATGAAAACCAATTAAAAAGACAGCTGAAGGCACTTGGAGAAGATTAACTTTATAAAAGTAACTGGCCGTACCATTACGCTTTCAAAGTTGATTGAAACTCGCAACTAGCTAAGTGATGGTGCATAGTTACTGATAAAGTTAAAATACTTTTACAAACAGAGACCCGAGAATAAGTGAAATCAAAAAAGGGGAAAAAGAACAACTCATACTGTTCTGTAAGGTGGGCCAGGAGTAGAATTTCATGTATTTTGAAGCCACAGGTCACAACTTACGGAGGACTTCACAGCTACTATGGAACTCCGCTGGCTAGAATATGGAGCTGGCTCATAGATATTTAGAAAACAGACTTATTTTTTCCCCCATATATGGCACAGTTTTCAAAGTTTTGCCTTGTTTCTTTTGACATAAAATCATAATGGTAACTAACTTTGAAAAGAATGCCAAATGGTAAAAAAAAAGCCAGGACTTACCTGAGCCCACATGGGCCAGCTCAACACTACCCTGGAGTTCTATGGTAGCTGTGACATCACAGCATGCTTTATGCTGTGGGGTCAGGGTGGACTTGGAGTCAGCTGGCACAATTTCAGGAGCCCTTAAAGAGAAAAGTTAGCTTTAAGTGGTAATGTTCAGAATGCCCTTTACTCTGGTCAGCAGAAAGAGGCAGATGCCGATGGCCACAATGTCTGGACAGTTCCCTCTACTTGGAGTCTAATTCACTTAACTGTCTTTGCACACTAAAAAGGAAACCTGACCACCCAGTTCTTCAGACTCCTAACCATTTGGCTACAGTTCAAAGATGAACTTAAGACAGACACAGCCATCGCTTTCAATACTCAAATAGAAGCTGTTTTTTAAATAAAATGACCTCAATATTTTTAGGTGTATCTTAAGTACATGCAAGCTCATGGCAATCCCAAAAACAGTTTGAGTAGACCAAACAAATCAACTTCTAGATGCATTTTTCACATAATAACCAGTGGCAACAAGTTAACATCTACCATATCTATTCCTACAATAGTGCTAATAAACAATAATACCTTTCCAAAAAACCAAGATGGGAAAATCATAAATTGGAAATAAATTCTTAGTTGAATCTACACCTTATCAAGATGAGTTTCTATTCAATTCATTCAATAAACTTACTTTATTATGAAAAGAGCCTCTCTATTTATTCATTTTTGTCTGCGTCATGTGGCCTGTGGGCTCCCTTTCCCAGTCAAGGATTGAACCCGGGCTATAGCAGTGAAGGCTGAGAATCCTAACCACTAACCAGGGAACTCCCAGAAACATCATCTTTAGAAAAGTGGATTGAAATGATAGAGAAGTCAAAATAATATCTAAGGAACACCTTTAAATGTTCTATTATTAACCATGACAAGTGATGATAAATGTAGTTTATACTTTTGAGCTCTTAACCTCTCACATCTTTGATCAGATTGTTAACTGCCGTGGCAATATAAATCCCCACAGTCACCCAAAAAATACCTTAATTGACAGATACCTACATAAGAAAGAAAATCTTGCCACACAGGAAGAATTACTGCTAAAAGTACAATGGAAGGTTAGAAAGGAACATGATATAAAGTTATTCTGGGAAGGTGATCAGAGATAAGGACCAACATTAATGGGTTAAAGATGAATGTGAGTTCAAATTAGAAAGGTTACTTAAAATGTTGTCAAAAAGTCAACTGAAGGGATATTAAAGTTCTTCAAGAAAAAATTTCATATGTTCTACTGTTAAGCTATCCTGGACAAATTTAAAACTAATCATTACATGTTTTCTTCTAAGAGGAACTGAATATCGAGCTACTCTCTTTTACAAGTGAGAAAATTAGAGGGTAAATAAGCATTTTAAAAGGGGTACACAGATAAAAAAAACCTCTCATGGAATATCTTTATACTTTTCAGATTATGTCCACATAACTCTTCTTCTAGCCAAAATATTGATAGAATTAAGAAGAGAATCATCAAATTGGAAAAGATATCAGTTCATCCTGATAAGGTCCCCAGAAAGAAGCACAAAACAAGGAAGTTGCTATAATTTACTACTGTAAGAGAAGGTTCCACAGCTTCAATAAACACTCAGGGCCCCACAACAATCCACATAAAAATCCACACAAAACTGAGTGGTAAATTTCTCCCCAAAGTTTCAAGCCCATATGTCCAACAGCTCATTAGACATCCTCACTTAGCATGCTAAAACAGAACCTCATGTCTTCGATGTCTTGGAAAAATGATACTGATAGCCAACCCAAGTGTCCAAGCCAAAAACCCAAGTATCTTTCTTAATTCTCACCTCAACCCCAATATCAATTCTTTCAAGTTTTATCCACCCTACCTTTTTAAAGTCTCTCTCAAATATATCCCCCTTATTCCATCCACCACCGTCTTGACTTCAGGTCAAGGCTGCACTCTTTCTTACCTGGACTGAAGTAATTTCCTTCTAAATGATGTGCCTGCCTCCAGCGCTGCCCGCTCCCAATCTAGTCTCTAGATGAGGACTGGAATGAGCTTCCCAGCCACACATCAGATGAAGGCAGTCCCCTTCCAAATGTTTACCACTGCCCTTAAGTTAAGAGCTAAAATGTTTAACCAGATTAAAAGGCCTTGAAAAGTCCAGCATTACCCTGCAGCCATCTCTCTCACAGCTCCCATTCTACACTCCAACCTGCAGACTGCAACTGAATGGATGGGCCATGCTCTCTAGCCTCTGGGGTCTTAACGAAAGCAACTCATTCCCTCTGACAAACACTCTTTTCCTTCTTCTAAGGTTCTGGCTTAGATGTCATCTCTTCCTGAAAGTCCTCTCCAAATTTTCCAATGAGATTAGGTACATACTTACTGCTCTAGCTTCCTTTATTTCCTCTCCTGATATTATCACACTACACTGACCAGACCTCAAACTTACTGAGAGTCTTGACTTCTTTCCGAGTGCTTGGGAGCACACTCAACGATCGTCTGAATGTGTACAAGAATGGATAAAGAAAAGGTGAAAATTAAGACAACTCTGAAAAGCAATGGGAGGGTGGAACAGGTTGCATTTGGCCTCTGAGATTTTAAGATACCTAATAAAACCATAATTGTTTAAGCAGAAGTGCAATACTGATATAAAAAACAAAAATCAAAATAAAGAGCCTCAAAACAAATGAAGCAGAGCTATTTTATGTAAGAACCACCCAAATCAAAGGAGAATTTGATGAATCAAAATGGAAATTACTTGGAAAAAATATTTTAATCCTCAGTTTAAAAAAAAAAAAAGACGGTGAAAGACAAAATGCTGTAACTCTTCCCCCCGCAAAAAAGTAAAGAAAATGTTCAACAAACATAACTGGTACATATCTGTAATATAAACATTATTTATATTCACAAAGATTTCACACAACTTAAGAAAATCACAAAGAAAAATAGACAAAAGACATAAATCAACAATTCACAGAAAAAAATACACATGACTGACTAAATGAGATAGTTCGCTTCTTTTAATAACAAACATCAGCAAAGGTACAGCTGTACAAGCAGTTTCTTACAGCGATGAGAATATAACTAGTACAGTCCTTCCAGGAAGCAATTTACTAATATGCATAAAATACCTTTGACACATTTACATCATTTGATCCTATTCCCATTTCTGGGAACCTAAGAAGAGCATCAGAAATGCTGACAATTTTATTCCTCAAAACATTCCAAGAATGAAAAATTTCCAAATAACCCAAAGGCCAGTAATAAGAGTTAGGTTAACAAAGTACAACAACTCAAAGTTATAGCACACATTCATTTTTTTGAAGATGAAAATATTTTAATTACTTCAAAATGTAAAATTCAACAACAAAAAAGAATGTACATTATTTCATTTACATAAAAATATTAAGAACTGAAAATACTCAAAATGCACAAAATACACACACATGAAAGATTTCTATATAGAGATAGCATTAACTGTATTTTCTTCATAGCTTCTCTTACCTGACATATTCTACAATGAGGATGCTCTGCTTTTATTATTTAAAAATGAATTAAACTCATAAAGGAAGTCAGTATATAATGTCAAGTTTGATAAAACAAGAAAATACTGCTATGTCCAACAACAAATGAATAAACAAAGTGAAGCATATAAATAAAATGGAATTATTCCAACTTATGATTTCCCTGGTGGCTCAGACAGAAAAGCGTCTGCTTACAATGCAGGAGACCGGAGTTCAATCCCTGGGTCGGCAAGATCTCCTGGAGAAGGAAATGGCAAACCACTCCAGCATTCTTGTCTGGAAAATCCCATGGATGGAGAAGCCTGGTAGGCTACAGTCCATGGGGTCACAAAGAGTTGGACACGACTGAGCGACTTCCCTTTCACTTTATTCCAACTTAAAAAAAAACGAAGGAAATTCTGACACGTTACAACATGGATAAATCTTGAAGACATTACACTAAATGAAATAAGCCAGTCACAAATGGACAAACAGCATATGACTCCACTTCTAGGAGGTACCCAGAGTAGTCAGATTCACAGCAACAGGAGAATAGTGGCTGCCAGGAGCTGGGAAAGAGGGAATGGGACTTACTGTATGCAGGGTTTCAGTTCTGCAAGGTGGAAAAAGTTCTGGACACAGATAATGGTTATTTTTGTGACAGAATAAAGTGAATGTACCAAAGCCATTGAATCATACACTTAAAAACAGTTAAGATGGCAAACTTTGTTATGTATATTTCATCGCAATTAAGTTTTGTAAAGGAAAAAAATGACAAAAGGACAATATTCAGAGATATTAGAAGTCCTGCTTCAAAAATCACCTTTGTAGTGTTCCTCCCTCCTTCTCAAAAGATAAATGATTATATTTCACCTAATCACATCCAACTGAGGCTCATTCTGTAGAACAAATGGCCTGGCCTCTGAAAATGGTAAGGACACGAGTAAACAAAAAACAAAAATGAAAACCACCTGAGGCACTGTTTAGATTATAGGAGATGAAACAACTAACCTTGACTGAATGCAGTTGGAACAAAAGTTATTAGTGAAACTAATGGTGAAGCTGAATATGGACTTCAAGTATTAAGAGTTTCTGGATAATTATAGTGTGTGAATATATAAGAGAAATGTGTTCTTAAAATATACAATGCTGAAATATTTAGGGGCAAATGTCATGACATCTAGAACTAACAAGTGGTTCAGGAAAAACTCATACAGAGAGACAAAGACAAAATAAAAGAAAGCTCAAAATGTGGCAAAGTACTAACAACTGGAAAACCTATTTCAAAAGCATTTGGTGTTCAGTGTATTATATTTGTAACTTATCTACTGGTTTTGAAATTTCTCAGAATGAAAGGCTGATGGGGGAAAAGTATGGTTATCTCCACAAAGAACTGAAGGTGGAGAAAAAAAAAAACTTGCTTTTCTTTATAAATTCCTTCTATAACTGCCTGATTTTTATAACCGTGTGCATAGTTTATTAAATGTCTAAAGTCATTTTATGGTAAACAGTAAAGTTCCCTGGAGTCTAAATATATCTTTTCATACTTCATATTTAAATGCTACTTTTGGATTTCATAATTCAATGTGTTCATTTAATATGTTTTTAAAGAAAGCAAGCCTTCACGAAATCAGTGATACGTATTCGAACGTCAGTATCATACAACCAAGAAGTATTAGACATATTCCCTTTCTCAGCATTAGGAGGCACGTTATTAGTTGGCAGGTCTGTGTAATCAATCATTTCTAAAAACCATGAATTACATCTCAGGGACTAAAGGCAGCCAGAAGAATCCTGCCAGGGCTCTATTTCTGCCATTGTCATCCATCTGCCTTGATACACTCATTCCTGAAAGCTTCTTTCTTATCTCAGGTGTCAGGAAGCACTATGGAACGCCATACTCAACTGGCCAGGGAAATACTTAAAATGACCGTGTATTCCCTCCAGACTACAATCTTACATTTTGGAGAATTACCAAGGTTCACTTAAAAACCATGACTTAAAATGTTATTTTAAAACAAGAGTTCCAAAAGCACAAAAGGAAATCCTTTGAAACTTGAAGAAAAACAAGACAGAACTAGCTGAAGATAATACTCCTTTCACAGTGCAAAAAAGAATTCCATTACCTGTAATAGCAACTACCTAAGACAGGAAGATCCACCACCAAAAATGTGTATGAAGTGAAAAGACACCACTACCCTTACAGCTACACGCACACCTTACACCAAGAGTAACACACAGAGTTAACCGAGGACATGCAAGGCACTGCCAGCATCGCAGCAGCCTGCTTTCCTTTTAAGGATGCAGTGCCAAAGATCTGCGGCAGGAGTCTGCATATATTCTGGATTCTATTAAAAGCTTTTAATAGAATATTGCAACTCAAACCATTTTTTTAATGTTTTTAAAAACTGTGATGGTTTTCAATGTCAAAGACTAAGAAGACCTTTCTTGTAGGCTCCACAGTCAGTCATACGTAAATCAATGTATTAAGACACTAAATAAGAGTATCTTTCAGGAAGAAAGCTTGGTATCAATATAAAACCAACCTCACAAGCAAACAAAATGGCCCGCAGTTACAGAATAACCATAGCTTAAAACTAAGCAATTCCACAGGGCAGGAAAAATTCTGAAGATGGAAATAGCTGCAGTTTAAAAGGCATAAGCAAACAGCAAAGCAAACAGAACAAATACTAGTGAAATACCATACTAAAAACCAAGCTCAAATAATGTGTCCCAGCTATGGAATGCTGAGAAATACTAGCAAGTGATAAGATTACCTTAGGATACAGCAATAAACTTCACTTAGGCATACTTATTTAGCTGACTTGAAAAAGAAGACTGAAAACATTAATATTCATTGACATCAAACATCATTCAAAGGTCCCAATAACAGTATTTATTTCAACCAAATCAAGAAAATTAAAAAAACCACCACCACCCTGTGAATAAGACATATACAGTCTTCATCTACTATTCCTGGCATGTAACTCCTAAAGCCCTTACAATTCCCTATTAAGAGCCGTAAGGGCATCTTTTGTTACAGCCCCTAGTTTTGTTCTCTGTTCCTGAATAGTTCCAGAATGATAACGATGAAATAAATAGGAATCTTTTGTTACTTATATAGCAAGCCCTTTTTAAACACCTCTGACCTTATGTTGATGAGGTGACTTTTAGGAAAGCCCCTAAGGATGGAGGCTGGTTGCCAGGGGAACCAACTCAGTGATTAGAAGGCTGGAATGTTCAGCCCCATGCCACTACCACCTCCCACCTCCCTGGGGGAGATGGGCTGAAGGTTGAAACAATCACCAGTGGCCACAGGACTAGAAAAGATCAGTTTTCATTCCAATCCCAAAGAAAGGCAATGCCAAAGAACGCTCAAACTACCGCACAATTGCACTCATTCTGCATGCTAGCAAAGTAATGCTCAAAATTATCCAAGCCAGGATTCAACAGTACGTGAACCAAGAACTTCCAGATGTTCAAGCTGGATTTAGAAAAGGCAAACGAGCCAGACATCAAATTGCCAACATCTGCTGGATCATAGAAAAAGCAAGAGAGTTCCAGAAGAATATCTACTTCTGCTTTATTGACTATGCCAAAGCCTTTGACTGTGTGGATCACAACAAACTGTGGCAAATTCTTCAAGAGATGGGAGGCCACCTGACCTGCCTCCTGAGCAAACTGTATGCAGGTCAAGAAGCAACAGTTGGAACTGGACATGGAACAACAGACTGGTTTGGGAAATCTGCCCCTGCCACCTCCATCTCACAACACACACACGAGCGCGCGCGCCACATACACATCGGTAGCTATTAATGCTACAAACGTAATCTAAGGTTACAGATACATACAAGTGAATTTTTCCTTACAAACACACCTATATGCTACCTTTGTCTAAAAAAGGGTAACAACGTAGCAAAATCCCATCTGGTGAATCAGTAAGTCTCTTTGTGCCTCAACTTCTCTCATTACATAACAAAATAATGACTCTTGTTTTGACACTGAACCAGTGAAGATTAATTTTTTCTGAAACTGTCAAATTAAGATGCTCTTTCTAATTTTTTAAAATGTCATTTGCATTAATTTCCTATTGCTGCTTCTAACAAATTACTACAAATCTAGTGACTTAGGGCTTCCTTGATGGTTTAGCTGGTAAAGAATCCGCATGCAATGCGGAAGACTTGAGTTCAATCCCTGGGTTTGGGAAGATCCCCTGGAGAAGAGAAAGGCTACCCACTCCAGTATTCTGGCCTGGAGGATTCCATGGGCTATCATGCAGTCACAAAGAGTCAGACACAACTGGGGGATTTCACTAGTGACTTAATACAAATTTTTTATCTTAAAATTTAGGAGAGGTCAGCAGTTCCACAGGGGTCTCACTGGGCTAAAATCAAGGTGCACTTCACAGGGAGAGTCTGGGGTAGCTGTGCCTTCTCCATCTTCTAGAGGTTGCCAGCGTTCCTTAGCCAAGAGCCCTGTACCACTTAAAACCTCTGCTGCTCCACTGCCTCATCTCATTCTCCCATCTCTTTCCTTCACTGATTAAGGACCCATATTACACTGGGCTCTCCAGGATCATCTGGGATAATTTCTCCATCTCAAGGCCCTTGAATTACATCTTTTGCCAAGTAAAGCAGCGTATTCATAGATTCTGGGGACTAGGATTTAGGCCTTTCAGGGAGCTGGAGGATATTGTTCTTCCTGCCAAACTTTTAAAATCAGTCATGTACATCAGCGAGAACCCAAAGGGCTGGGGATAAATGCCTACAAGTAAGTCAAGTATCAAGCAAGTAAAAAATACAAATTCGGACACTAACTCATCATTAATATTGTATTTTTCCAAGGTACCTAATGTTCTGTGTTTTCAGACAATTCATCAATAAAATACCTTGGTAGAGTAAATTAATTTTTAAGGCTAAAGGAGTCCTTACTGAACTAGAAAACATAAGCTTCTATTTTTTTTGTTTACAATAACTTATATGCCCTGAATTAACCTCTAAAGTTAAAAAGTCAGTCACTAAGATGTCTGAGTAAATGGATAAAATCATTGTTGTCTGTTATGTCAAGAATTTCCTTTTCTGTTCTGTTTCGATGTTGTAATTTTATTAGTATAAAGCACCTTACTATCACTGCAGTACACAACACTACCATCCCTCAAAAACTAATACATAACTTGTTCTTCCATTGAAGTTAATTTTGTTTGGGTTATTGCACAACACTCCTTTCATTTAACCAGACACTGTATCTCAAAATTAGGAACTGAAAAAGTCTTATAGAAAATTACACATTGCAACAGGTATTTCTGGATGCATCACTGTAATTTATAGGGAAAAAAAATCATCATTCAGATGACCATATACATACATGTATATATATATATATGCAAAATTCAGACTTAAATTGAAGAAATTAGGGAAAACTACTAGACCATTAGGTATGATCTAAATCAAATCCCTTACGATTATACAGTGGAAGTGACAAACAGATTCAAGGGATTAGATATGATAGTCAGAACTATGGACAGAGGTTCATGATACTGTAAAGGAGACCAGGGATCAAGACCATTCCCAAGTAAAGAGAAATACAAAAAAGCAAAATGGCTGTCTGAGGAGGTCTTACAAATAGCTGAGAAGAGAGGAGACACTAAATGCAAAGGTATAAAGATATAGCCATCTGAATGCAGAGTTCCAAAGAACAGCAAAGAGACTAACAGCAAAGAAATAGAGGAAAACAACACAATGGGAAAGACTAGAGATCTCTTCAAGAAAATTAAGAGATACCAAGGGAGCATTTCATATAAGGATGGACACAATAAAGGACAGGAAAGGTATGTACCTAACAGAAGCAGAAGATATTAAGAAGAGGTGGCAACAATACACAGAAGAACTATACAAAAAAGATCTTCATGACCCAGACAATCACAATGATGTGATCACTCACCTAGACCAGACATCCTAGAATGTGAAGTCAAGTGGGCCTTAGGAAGCATCACTACGAGCAAAGCTAGTGGAGGTGGTGAAATTCCAGTTGAGCTATTTCAAATGCTAAAAGATGATGCTGTGAAGGTGCTGCACTCAATAGGCCAGCAAATTTGGAAAACTCAACAGCAGCCACAGGCCTGGAAAACATCAGTGTTCATTCCAATCCCAAAGAAAGGCAATGCCAAACAATATTCAAACTACTGCACAATTGCACTCATCTCACATGCTAGCAAAGTAATGCTCAAAATTCTCCAAGCCAGGATTCAACAATATGTGAACCATGAACTTCCAGATGTTCAAGTTGGATTTAGAAAAGGCATAGGAACCAAAGATCAAACTGCCAATACCTGTTGGATCATAGAAAAAGCAAGAGTTCCAGAAAAAATATCTACTTCTGCTTTATTGACTATGCCAAAGCCTTTGTGTGGATCACAACAAACTGGCAAATTCTCCAAGAGATGGGAATACCAGACCACCTGATCTGCCTCCTGAGCAAAATGTATGCAAGTCAAGAAGCAACAGTTAGAACCAGACATGGAACAATGGACTGGCTCCAAATTGGGAAAAGAGTATGTCAAAGCTGTCTATTGTCACCCTGCTTATTTAACTTATATGCAAAGTATATCATGCAAAATGTAAGGCTGGATGAAGCTGGAATCAAGACTGCTGGGAGAAGTATCAATAACCTCAAATATGCAAATGACACCACCTTTATGGCAGAAAGTGAAGAAGAACTAAAGAGCCTCTTGATGAAAGTAAAAGAGGAAGAGTGAAAGTTGGCTTAAAACTCAACATTCAAAAAACTAAGATCATGGCATCCGGTCCCAGCACTTTATGGCAAACAGATGGGGAAACAATGGAAACAATGAGAGACTTTACTTTGGGAGCTCCAAAATCACGGCAGATGGTGACCGCAGCCATGAAATGAAAAGACACTTGCTCCTAGGGGAAGCATATGTGGACCCATGGTGATATCATGACAATGTATGGCAAAAACAATTAAAAAAAAATAATAAATAAAAAAAAAAAGAAAAACTATAACAAACCTAGACAGCATATCAAAAAGCAGAGACATTACTTTGTCAACAAAGGTCCGTCTAGTCAAAGCTATGGTTTTTCCAGTAGTCATGTATGAATGTGAGAGTTGGACCACAAAGAAAGCTGAGTGCCAAAGAATTGATGCTTTTGAGCTGTGGTGTTGGAGTAGACTCTTGAGAGTCCCTTGGACTGCAAGGAGATTCAACCAGTCCATCCTAAAGGAAATCAGTCCTGAATATTCATTGGAACGACCGATGCTGAAGCTCCAATACTTTGGCTACCTGATGCGAAGAACTGACTCCTTGGAAAAGACCCTGATGCTGGGAAAGATTGAAGGCGGGAGGAGAAGGGGACAACAGAGGATGAGATGGTTGGATGGCATCACCGACTCGATGGACAAAAGTTTGAGCAAGCTCCAGGAGTTGAAGGACAGCAAAGACTGGTGTGCTGCAGTCCATGGGTCGTAGTGAGTTCGGCATGACTGAGAAACTGAACTGAACTGATATATATATAAAAATACATATATATGACCTTCATCCACTGTTCCTGGCTCACAGCGTCCCCAGACCTTTAAACTTCCTGAGTGATAAAAGCAGTGAAATAATGTTTGGTCTCTTTTCCTCAGCTCCTGAAAACACATCAGGGTAAGTGACTTTTGGATCCCACCCCAAGGAGGGGGCTGGCTGCCAGGGGAACTAGCCATGTGATTAGAGGGTCATGGCGTTCAGCTCCACCCACTATACCACTCTGACCTCCAGAGATAGGAGAGCGACGGGAGGCTGCCAGTGACCAATGATTTAATTAACCATGCCTATGTGATAAGGCCTCCATAAAACCCCAAAAGGACAGGGTTTCAAGAGCCTCCAGACTGGTGACCACACAGAGATTTGACGAGAGTGGCACACTTGCAAAGGGCATCGTGGAAGCTCCATGCCCTTTCCCCAAACCTTACTCTCTACACATCTCTTTCATCTAGACGTTCATCTGTATCCTTTATCATATCCTTTTATAATAAACCAGTGACCCAGTAAGTAAACTGCTTCTCTGAGTTATGTGAGGTGTTCTAACAAATTTATCAAACCCAAGGTGTGTGAGGGTGGGAGTGTCATGGGAACCTCTGATTTACAGCCAGTCAGTCAGAAGTACAGGGTAACAACCTGGGCTTGGGGCTGGCTTCTGGCATTTGAAGTGGAGAAAGGTCTTCTGGGACTGACTCCTTCACCTACAGGATTTGATTCAATCTGCAAATCCTACAGGGCAGACAGTATCAGAATTGAGTTGAACTCTCAGGGATCCTGCTGGCGCTTTGAGAATTACCTGTTGAGATGTGAGAACGCTCCCCAATACAGACACACGTTGGAATTGAAACCCTTTCCACAAGAGGAAGACAACACCACTAATAAAAGCTTAGCAATTCACTTCCTTGGGAAAAACCATCATACACATGATTTTTTAATACAAGTACCAAAATAAATTGAACAGACAATTTTAAAATGCAAAAAGCCTATACACTAATTATTGTTAAAATGAAAAAAGTGTTAATGAAAGCAATATATTCTGACATGTTTAACAACACACAAGTTTTAGACATTTCTACAATCTACAGTTAACATCGTGGACAGATGCATGTAACACTGTATATAGTAAGGGGGCCAAAATATAATCAGCATAAATACAGAATATAACTGCCACGAATATTACTTTTGAACAGAAGTTATAAGAAAGGGAAAAACATTCCATCAAATACAACAAAATGTTTGCAAGCACTCTGTAAGGAAAAAGTTAAATCTAATGTATCTCCTATGTTTTAAGAATCATCATTGTTTAGACACATTAGAATTTTGCTCGGTAATAAAATCACAATCCTTGTAACTCCACTTCAACATGCTCCATAATAACAAGATTCTGGGTTAGCTCATAAGTCTGATTCTCAACAGGGGTACAGCAGTACGTACTATATAGGTCACCCCGAAGCTTGGGAGCAACAGAGATGTCACTCATGCACACGTCCTCCCGAACGCCACTGCCAGGCACAGTTCTTTCCCCCACGCCTTCAACAGTACTCCTCACCGTCCTCCAGTATCAAACCTTCACCCCCTCCATTAGCAGGGTCACTAGACAAGTTAAATGTAGGACATATGCAGCTGCTTAAGACAAAATGCAAAACAGGAAGCAACACGTCCAATGGCAACTGAATAAAAACTTCAGGAAAAAACTTTGATTTAGGACTCAAGATATAGAAAACACAAACAATAATTTTTTCCCTTATATATTCATCAAGCTATCAAATATTCATCAGGAAGATGGAGAAATTAAACGCAAAGAAATCTGACTTCAGACTTTCCATATCCATAGACCACCTGGTGATAAACCGAGACCTCTTCAAGGAGGATCCATGGGACCTACTTGCTCTTGGTCGAGGGTAGTCTGTAAGGTGAAAAGTACAGAAAGGTGGGGAGAAAGCAAAGAATGGAGAAATTCAGGAGAGAAGCAAAAAGGTTTGTTTCTGAAAGGTCTACTTGTCCAGATCCCAGTTTCCATGAAAGTTTATTCACTGATTAACAAAAATTTCAATGTCTGCTATGTATCAGGCACTGTTTAAGGTACTGGGAAACAGCTGTGAACAAAACAGACAAAATTCCTGGTAGTCATAAAGCTTAAAATTTTTGTATACTTACAGCTGATTCACACTGTTGTACAGTAGAGACCAATAGAAGATTGTAAAGCAATTATAAAAATAAATTTGCTAAAAAAGTTTTAAGAAAGACAGAGGCAAATGAAGTGATTTCTACTAAGTATACCAGGAGGTTAACAAGTATTGTGAAGAAAATGAAAGCTGGGGGAAAAGGATACAGAACAGGACTGAAATTTCAGATGCAGCGGTCAGGTGAGAAAATACCTGCAGGAGGCACACTCGCGAACCCCAATCCAGAGAGCAATCCAGGAAGAGGGAATGCAGGTGAAAGGCTGCAAGAGTCGCTGGAGTCAGAGAGAGAGAACGTGTCTAACAATGGGGGAAGCAGGTGTGGGATATGGAGAAGGAAATGGCACCCCACTCCAGTGTTCTTGCCTGGAGAATCCCAGGGACGGCGGAGCCTGGTGGGCTGCCGTCTGTGGGGTCGCACAGAGTCGGACACGACTGACGTGACTTAGCAGCAGCAGCAGCAGGTGTGGGATAGAGCAGAGAGCCTATAAAACTGGCTTTTACTTTGAGGAACACAGAGAATCACTAGAAGGTTCTGAGGGGAGTAGCTCCTATTTGGAGAACAATTTGTAAAGAAGGATACAGACAAAGAGAGGATCACGGCTTGGACCAGGGTGATGACAGATGGCCAGATTCTGGATATATTTTGAAGACAGAGCCAGTGAGAACGAAGTATAAGAGAAAAAGGAGAAAACCGAGGATGACCAGAGCTTTGGACACAGCAAATACAACGAACTTGCTGTGTCCAAAGTCACCAACCAACATGGGAGAATGAAAGACAGATTTGAGAGGCTTGCTCAGTTTTAGTTTCAGCCTGAGTTTGAAATACTACATATTCAAGGGAAAATGCTATGGAGGCAGCAGCTGGATATGAGAGTCTAGGGTTCAGGCATACAAGAAGTCACTGTACAGATTTAACTTGAGATTCTTATCTGAACCTGTGTCTTTTCAAGCGATCAACTTGGAGGTCCCGTGTTGCTCTTCTACAGGCCAGCTGATTCGGTAGTAGAGCAGCTCTAAAATAACGTGTCAGGCGGTGCTGCCTCACTTCTGTGGACGTCGTCATCTACCCAGTGGGAAGGCAGATGACGATCAGAACCGACAGAGCACCCAGAAAATAACCTGCCACTAAGCTGCAGACATTCCAGAGTCAGGCGGGCATTTAGACCAGACCTCTACCTCTACACCATTTGGGCACCCACTCCCAGATTCCTTTTTTTCTGGCTTTGGCACTGCTGTCCCCAACGTCCCCTCACCACACAAGATAATATGACTGAGGGGAAACTTGTACCAGTCATATAAGATACTTTCTTAATACTGTGGAAACTTCAGCTTTAGCCTTCTCAATACTGAATCTTCATTCCCATTTTAAAATGCTGGCCTGAGTTTGAGATTTTTTATTTCAATTTCTCAAATGGGAAAGTCTCACATTTTATACTTAGTATAAATTTTATGCATAGCATACACTTTATACTTAGTGTACATACTCTGGAGATGATTTTTTTTTTAGTATATGTGCTGCCAAACCAAGTACTAAAATGCCTTTATTAGATGTCTAAATCGGTAAGCCATAATATATCATAGTTAATAAAATCGGAAAAGGGAGAAAATTAATTTTCAATACATGTGGACTTCTGTTAACCCAACATAATGTAAACAACTAAAAGTTGGGGGTTTTTTTTTTTAACATATTTCAATGATATTTACAAATCAGGATATGACTATCCAACAAAGACAGGGCCAAAATCTTTCATACAACTGTTTAGAACCGTATTATATAGTGAAAAATCAAAAATACTTGCTGGTAGGAAAGAGAATCCACAGTACCAAGAACCAATCAATTCCTAGCCCTAAGAACCTAGAAACTCTGGAGTATGTGGGAACGGGGACTTGACTTTGCTCAGTTTTAAGAATTCAAAGAAGTAAAAAGATGGTTATCCAAAAACACTTATATGAAAGTAAGACAAACATCAAGAAGACACATTAGTCAGAAATGCAAGAAATAACAGCCATAAAGACAAAGATATACTGACAGGTCTAACTTGTGCATGTCAAGGGGAAAAAAGATTTCAAAACAGTTCTTATCATTAGATCCACTAACCTGAAGAAACAGTGATCCCAAAGAGGTTAAAAAAAATCACTGCAATCTAGTTTCCTACCATCTATAAACATACAGGTCCTACAACACCACCTTATAGTTAATATTAACATATTACACTATCGCCTGCAAAAATAATCTTAACAGTGGTCCAAAAAGCAAATGGGTAATTAAAGGACAATTACACCTAGATACAAAAGATCACGTAAGATTCTATTTGTATGGAATATTCACAACAGTTGTAGTCACTGAAACAGAAAGCAGACTGCCGATTCCCAGGGACCTGGAGGTGCGGAACAACTGCTTAAATGGGTAATGGGTGTCTGCCAGGATGATGAAAATGTTTCAGAACTAGATGGAGGTGATGGCTGCTGTGGATGTGCTAAATACCACCAAATTATTCACTTTCAAAAGGATGAGTTTTATGTTATGTGAATGTGACCTCAATTTTTAAACATTCATAATAAATAAAACCCTTCTGTATCTCTAGGTTTCAAAAAACAGAAAAAACATTCACACCATATGTGGTACCTCAACTGGGGAGAGAAAGAGAGTGGACAGGCTGTAATGGGACAGCACAGATGGCTGAAGACAGCGCAATGTGCTCTCATTCCTCGTTCTCAGGACAGAAGAAAACTGGAGCTAACAGTTACCAAGTGCTGCTGTTCGGGAGGGCTCATCTGCTGGGGCTTCCCTGGGGGGCCAGGACAAAGCTAAAACAAAAAACAGATTTCTTGAAATCTACTCTTTGGACTTGTAGGTTCTTAAGTTTTGTACTCCATTTTCTTGGGGCTGTATTCAGCAGGATAAACACAATTAATTGGTACTGGGAAATACACACACACACCCCACCCACCTCACACACACCCCTAACCCATGTTTAAGGCATAGCTAGTATTCCACACAAGATTTAACTTCAGTAGTCATTCAAAATTTTCTTTACAAAACTGAATGTCAAAGTAAGCACCCAATCCAAATAATTTAAATTTATATAATTCAAATAGCTAATCTACTCAAAAAGGGGGGTGGCATACAGAAGAGTCAAATAACTGCTTTCGTGAATTACATCATCAATAATTAACTCACAAGATCAGTAACCGGAGAAAATCTTACCCTCACAACATGTCTCTGACCCTTAACAGCTCTGAGCCAGTAACTGAGACTAATATCCAGCATTTCCTTAGCAAAGTACTAAAACACAAATCATAACTAGAACTATGGAATCAGCTGGCCACATGAAATCAGTTTCACGAAGCTTGCAAATATTCACTACAAGACATTCACAAAAAAATTGACATCAGCATTTTCAAGGTCAGTATTATGTCTGTTCAACTTCTTGGAGTCACACATTTTTGTGATATTTTTAACATCTGACTGAAGCTTCTACCATCACAAGACGCTCACACTGTTTACAGACACTGCGAAGCTGCAGCTGGCGCTCCTCAGTCACATCTTGTTACCATAAGCAGAGCAGCAGTTTTAAACTGCAGGTATATATTTTACTACAGATATGTAAAAAACTCATCTGTAACTTGACATTTTTCTCTCTAAAGATGGAAAGACACACGGACGATGAAATGGGAGGCAATAGAGGACAATGTTAGGACACGATCACAAAGTCAGAGGCTCCTACGCATGCGTACTCCAAGTGCAGCGATCATGCTGAATGAACTAAGTGCTAAATAATGCTGACCTTCCTTGTATCTTTCATGTCATTTTTAATATCTTTTCCCAACCCATTCAAACGACAAGATCACAAATTCAGAGGTTCTTATGCATGCGTACTGGGAGTGTAGCTATCATGCTGAATGAACTAAATAGTGTTACCTTCCTTTTATCTTTCGTGTCATTAATATCTTTTCCCAACCCATTCAAAAAATGCAGAAACTTACCCACACAAGCATTGAGGAACAGCCAGTCAGTCTTTTTCATCCTGTTTTTAATTTGCTTTAGTTTTTTGAAGTCCACTTCAAGTTCCTCCTTGCTGCCAACAGCACCAGCCAGCTCAATCCTCTGGAAATCCATTTTCACCTCCGAGTCCCGTTTCGTAGTTGGTGGTGATCTTCTCTGGCTGTTGCCACTGCTACAGCTTCCTCTCCATCGAGCTCTGTCTTGCTCATTAATTATTGAGGAAGCCTCTTCAGTCTCTGCCAACTCGATTGCTTCAATATTATTAGGTCTGGGATGATCGCAAACAACACATTTTTTAGCCTTGGCCCAGTTTTCATATGTGCAAATAGAACAAGTCCAATGCTGGGTCCTTGTGTTCAGTTTATTTCTATCATTGTATTCCTCACAAGGATCAACAGAAAAAGCAACTGGTCTTGAGCCAGATCCTGAGGATTGAGGAGATTCTGTGGGACTCCTGGTCCTACGCTGGGATAAGCACTGAGTGCATCTGATTGCTCTTGGCCAGTTCAAATATGTGCACATGTGGCATGACCATTTATTGGCATTTTCCATGCTATATGAAGATTTAACCCTTGGTCTTGCACTAGAGTCTGGACAGATCAAAGGACTACTTCCTCCCTCGGTGCTGGAAGGATCCCAATCTCTACCAACATCGCTTGAACCACTTTTGAACGGATCTTCTGTGATGATCGTCCCACTGGGTCTCTGGGCACGACACATGGTGCACTTGATTGCAGACGGCCAGTTCTCATACGTGCAGTACTCGCAAGCCCACTTCACTCCACGTTCTGACATTGTGCACTTCTTGAAGTGAGTTATGTCAGGCAGGAAGCTATAAATAATTAGGACACGGTTATTAAAACAATAGCGATATAATTCCACCCCTTTTTCATGCCCAAAATATAAAAGCAACCTTCAACTTATAAAATATCAATTTCTCAAGATATGCATGTAACATGTCATACTGATTTTTTTTTTTTTTTTTAAATTTCCAGAGAGACACTGGGGATAGTTTCCAAAGAAAAATCTTAGACCTGGGGATTTAATGAAAATGTACTTTGGAATGCAAGAGAGACAGGCAAAGATAAGTTTGTTCTAAGAGGAAAGGAGGTTAAAGCAGGAAGCCTCTCACAGAAATGTTTCATCTCAACCAGTCAGCACCATCAATTTAGAAAAATAACCAGTAGTTAAAAGATTCAAAAGTAAGGGATAGATCACAAACCATGTATCTTAAACAAATAACATTCTCAAATTATGAGCAACAGACTATTATGCTATTGAGGCATAGTACCACAATGTTTGATTCACTAAAGAATTCAGAATATCAAAAAGTCAACTCTATTGTTCTTCCTAAGGGAGAAAAGCAGCCTAAATGTGCTAACTATCCACTGCTCTTAATAAGCACAGGTAGAAAAGATGTTACAATTAACAAAACAACAATGTGAAACAAGATAATGTTCCTTGATAGCCTATATCCTCAAAATCTTGCTCTGTCTAGAGTGCAAAAAATAAAAACTGCACATTACCTACTCTCAGGACAACCAATCGACGAAATATCCCTGAGATAACCACTAGCATAATCACTCCAATATAATTTTGAATATTTATACTCAAAATATTCAATACTTAAAATGCACTCAATTATATTAACTATTTAAAAGGTTCCTAGGATTCTACACTGGACTTACTAACACTACAATACTATGAAGACTTTATTATTTAATGACAACCAATTTATAAATGAAGCAACTTGCACAGCAAATGTAATATTTTTTTTTAATGGCTTGAATTTAGACATTGGCCATGAAAGCCAGCCTTTCCCTTTTCTAAAATCCCTTTCTCAACTAAATTTGTATCATCCTGCTACCTATGTGAAACCAGAAAAGTGAAAGAAATCTAGGAAAAGTAACAGAAATTTTCCTTCTCTTTCTCAAGGATTTTTCCTTTTGAAACTGGAAAGCAAACTCTTTCACTTTACAAGTGTATCATTACGTCCCTGCTTGACAAGTCCTCATTCCTTTTAAGAGCATAAACTTTGTTAAGAGGACAATTTCACTGTAAGAGAGCCTACTATTTAATAGCTAAAATAAAAATCACACTTACTAAGATTTTAGTTTCCATGCTATAACCTCCACCTTGTACATGGTCAGAATGAAAGCACAGTTTATTAATCAGAACAAAGACAAGACTCAGCTGTCATGCTGGCTCAGATTCTGACTTCCTCAAGAGATACTGCAAAATGTGTAAGTGGTTCTGCAGAACTGTGAATAGCTATTCCTGTAAAGGAGACCAAAACTGCATTTCACTTGAAGCCTGCTACTTTATCCAAAAATATTTATTTTTTTAAAAAAAAAAGGATTTACTTAAATAAATTCTCTATTCTAATTCTACTCATTTATTTTAATAATGGACTCAGATCCTTAGAATTTTAATACAGCAAAAAGTCAGCTGATTGGGTTGGTCAGTCAAATTAGGTACCGGAAACATTTTCCCCCTAAAACCTTAAACATAGGTGTGTCCGCACTATTACCACTCATCTTAAGTTGGTAGTTGGGTTTCCCTCATTGCTCAGTTGGTAAAGAACCTGCCTGCAATGCAGGAGACGCTGGTTCTATCCCTGGGTTGGGAAGATCCCCTGGAGAAGGGAAAGGCTACCCGCTCCAGTATTCTGGCCTGGAGAATTCCAGGAACTGTATAGTCCATGGGGTCGCAAAGAGTCGGACACGACTGGGTGACTTACAATTTAAGTTGGTAGTACTAATAAGTCAATTCCTACCTGTATTACTTATTATTATTGAAGAGGGAAAGATGGTATAAACCAAGTTAATAGAAAAAAAGCAAATATATACATATATTGCTTATATTTAACTTTGAAATCCTTTTCTCATTCAGCAACTTTATTTGTCTCAAACCCAGGTAATTTATATTTACCACTTAGATTTTTAAATTTAGTTTGCACATACTGATTATACACAATCTGACCGCAATCCATAAGTGTGCTGAAGGGCAAAGGCTAAAATCATATAAGCATCCATAAAATGGATAATCGAGATTTAATGGCAACTTTCATACTGATTAGGCAGTTTCTTCCTTTGGTTTCTCAGGAATGAAATATAAATAACTTGCTCATGCTACTGGAAACTAAAATGACCAAATAGAAACTCAGTATGACAAGAACAAACAACATAATGTACATATCCAAGGGTACGTAATCTCAGTATTCCATTTAAAACATTCACATTCAAAAATCCACATCTGCTTTGGTAAGTACTACTCTGATATAGTCTCAACTAAACAGTTTGTGGCCTTATGTTACCTCAGCTAATCTTCATGGAATTAATACTGTGCCAGCCTAACTCAGATGTCCATGTCTCACAGAAAACAAACAAAAGACCCTGCCATTAAAAAATAAAAAGTTGTCAAGCAAGCCTGGTAAATAGCTGTGTATGCTGTGTGCTTAGTCGCTCAGTCATGTCCAACTCTTTGTGACCCCATGGACTGTAGCCCACCAGGTCCTCTGTCCATAGGATTCTCCAGGCAAGAATACTGGAGGGGGTTGCCATGACCTCCTCCAGGGAACCTTCCCAACCCAAGGGTCGAACCCAGGTCTCCCGCACTGCAGGCAGATTCTTTACTGTGTGAGCCGCCAAGGAAGCCCAGTACATAGCCTACCCCTCCCCAAAATTCAGGTAACTAAGCAATACCAAAACCAAGCTCAAGAATTCTGAGGTAAATGCATTGTATTAGATAATGAGACATAATAGTATACACTCTACTGAGACGTTGTAGGAATAGTTTTTTCATAACTGAAAGTTAAAATTCAGTTTTAACTACAGGGAAATTCGTAGTGTATTTACAATTTCGAGTAATTGACCTCAAAATAGATATATTTCTTCTATAGTGTTTAGTAATGCTTCACAAGTATGGTCTAATTCACTATGAAGCATGACAGTATAAAAAATGTTTACTTGTGAGCCCCTCCCTTTCGCTAACCACTGACCCATGCATCATAATACTCATAGTTTTATTACTGTTTGAACTTGGATGTAATTAAAAGCAACTGTGAATTTAATACTACAGAGCTTTTTTACAAAGTTAAAATCCTGGAGAGAATTATCTGAGAGCATCATTTGTACCTGTGTAACAGTAAATGGAAGAGTAAAAATAACATCAGTTCAACTATGTGATTTTGCATTACTGAGATGAAATTAATACTGAGTACACTTTTTCTACCAAAGTCAAAATATCCCATAAAGAACATGAAATTATTTTTAACAGCAACCAGCTCTAAGAGTTAATACTGCACATTGAAATAAAACCATTATTAAATATCTTTCAAGTAAACATATATTCAAATACCCAAGTAAATTTAATTTACAAGCCTACTTTTGCATAAAACACAGCTTTCCAAATTCTATCTGGTGAATCACAGTTCAGCTAACTGGCACACAAAGTAACAGTAAAATCTGTATAAGTGCCCTTCAAGGGGCATCAGACAACTATTACTCTTAAACATTCCTTGGTTGAAATGCAATTCCACCAGTTCCCACCTTGTGGACCAGAGAGTCCATGAATCTATACATCAAACCCTACCTGCAGAGTGAATCATGTCTCCAAGTATATTAACCATTTTCTAGTATTAAATTCCAGAGAAAGCAGTGGCAACCCACTCCAGTACTCTTGCCTGGAAAATCCCAGGGATGGCGGAGCCTGATGGGCTGCCGTCTATGGGATCACAGAGAGTCGGACACGACTAAAGCGACTTAGTAGCAGGAGCAGCAGCAGTATTAAATTCACAACTGCTTCTGATATACTTCCAAGTTCAAGCACTAATAAAACTATGAGTATTATGATGCATGAGTCAGTGGCTAGCAAAAGGGAGGGGCTCCTAACTAAACATTCTTTATACTGTCATGTGAATTAGACCATACTTGTGAAGCATTACTAAACACTACAGAAGAAACATATCTATTTTGAGGTCAATTACTCAAAATTGTAAATAAACTACAAATTCCCCCAACCACCTACTAAAACCCTCTGAAGGAGAACTAGAGAAGTAAAACGGTCCTCACCGAATACAAGCTCCTTGAGAAACAAACTGGAAACTTAACTGCCAGTTGGTGTCAAAGGACAACCGGTTATCCAAACGAAGGTCTAAGAAGTTTTATACTGACTTTATTAGTAAGCCTATATTTAGTAATATAAATATTAATTTTTAATGTAAATTGTTAGATATTAATTAACATAAACCTGTGGAGATTTACAGATGCTCAGAAAGCATTTAGGGGAATAAAGATGAAAGCTAAAACTAGAAGGATACTCCAAGCATGTTGAATTTTCAGGTTCTATTAAAATATTAGCACAAGGTAATTCTTAATGGCAATATTTATATTTTAAAAAAGTACTATGCTTAACTCCTGATCTCCAAATTACACAGTCATTTCCTCTTTTCTCCTCAGCATCTTTCTACATCACTATCTTCCTCATAACAGTCAACAGAAAAAACAACTGCTCTTGAGCAAGAGCCTGAAGCTTCATGACGCGGTGGGCCCCGCATCTACAACCCGCACCTCATTTCAGGGCTCCAGCAGCCTGTCACGTTCCACACTAAACCTCCTGTCGTCCACCTACAACAGACCCCGTCCTGACCGCTCTCTCCAGGTTCAATTAAGGACACCACTAATACTACTGGACCCAGCACAGCAACTCAGACTCATCTTGAATCCTGCCTTCACCCCATAGATTCTTTCTAGTAGTTTCTGTACAACCAGTGTTCTTTCCATTTCAGCGGCCATCAACCCTTTTTCAGTTCAGGTCAAAACTACTCTAATAGCCTCCTAAGCGCCTTCCCTTTCTAAATCCATCCAGCTCACCGTTACCAAAATAAACCTAACAACAAGTCCCTCTTTCTGAAACTCTTCTGTAACAGTACAAACTCACAGTTCCTTCCCAATGCACAAACACAGCACACACCCCAGACCCACTCATGTACTACCACCCCTCCACAATATACACATGAAGACATTACCTGAGAGAAACAAGCACGACAGACATGCACACGCAGTTCTGGCAAATCCTACCCACCCTTTGTAGCTCAGTTTAAATCTCTTCTCTCTCAAAGTTTTTCAAATCGTTTCAAGTATATACACTCCAAGCAACCACAACACTTCTATCCACATCTGGCACCTACAGTGTCTCCTTAGGTCTGGTTTCTGGAATACTGATTTGTGGAACACTGATTGTGTCCTATCATTTCCTACACTCGGTTTTCAATCAGAGCTTCCCAGGTAGCACTACTGGTAAAGAATCCACCCACCAACGCAAGAGACACCTGGGACTTCGGTTCCATCTTGGGTCAGGCAGATCCCATGGAGTAGGAAATGGCAACCTGCTCCAGTACTCTTGCCTGGAAAACCCCACAGAGGAGCCTGGTGGGGTACAATCCACGGGGATGCAAAGAGTCCAACATGACTGAGTGAGCACAGCAGAGCCAAGCTGTCAAGGACTTTGGCTCAGAGACTCTCATGGTATGGAACGGGAACCAGTCCTGTGTTTAGTTAAATCCAGAGAGGGGACCATGTTGAGTGACCTGAACCGAGAAAGGAGTGGAGCTTTTGAGCAGCTTCAGGAAAAACAGGAGAGATTCTAGAGGATGGGATCCCACTCCTGTAGCAAGACCTCAGTAGACAGTGCCTACCACTAACAATTAGGTACCAAGCCAAAGGCACATCTCATCTGGTTAAGTCTTCAAGTCCTGAGGTGGCAAGGGCTCAAGTGTACAGACTGGAAGTGCAGACTTCATGAAACACCCTCTCAAAGTCCTAAATCTGTGTGAATCATGTGTAAATGATTAACAGTCAGTGGGACCCAAAAATATGCTGACCTTGCCCTCCTTCAGAGGTCACTGTTATCTATCTCATCTATATACTAAACATATTCGCTAAGAAGATCCCTTCCAAGCAATGTGTGGATAAGCTGGACAAAATTAATTTGGTTAAAGTAATAGTTAAAAATAATAATAATAAATCACACCATCATGGTGACTCTGGCCTTACAGGCACCACGCCTTAATTAACTAAGGCAGTTACCAGTACAACCAGCACGTGCAACTTCATTCTAACAAACCTAAGTCCTTAAAATATAACAAAGAATATAAAGTTTACATTTCAGTAAGTCAACATTGTGTTAATTAGGAAAATTAATAAAAGCTATAATATTAATGGTTTCTCTTAAAACCACCAGATAACTAGTACCCCACTTATATATAAACACAAGGTTAATTTACAGTATGTCAAATCTTAAACAACAGTAAGGCTCCTTTTTAAAATCTGTATCCCAGTCATTTCCGGAGAAATTCTACCTATTTACATACTAGGGCTTTTTCTGTAATTTCACCAACTTCCTCTGTACTCTCCAGTTCTTAGACAGTAACAAAAAAGAAAGAAGGAGTGATAAATACAATGACAGATGGACACACAGACTGATCATGAGCTATTGTGGAACCCATCTTAGCATGCTTCCTATACAGTTTCAGACACATCACAGGTCAATCATGCACCACAAATTATAGTCCTTATAAACAAAACTAATTTAATGTATAACAACCTAGCACAAGTTACTGAAGGTCTACTACACACTCAGAAATGTGAAGAGGTATCTATTAGATAAAATATTGTCCTTATGCTCAGGACACCTGCAACTAGATTAAAGGATGACTACGGCTTTCTTAAATGCACACAGAAGTGGAGAGATTATCATCAAGAGTGCACATCAAGCCAGCATTTAAAATACAGTAAAACAACTTTCGCAAAAGCTATGAACATGTTACTTCACTCAAAATTTGGTTTTTATCATCCTGTCCATTCTCTGTTCACAATGAATAGATTAGTCCCAATTAACAATATCCATAGGAACCAAACAATATCCATGGGGTTCTCCAGGCAAGAATACTGGAGTGGATTGCCATTTGCTTTCTCCAGGGGATCCTCCCAACCCAGGGATTGAACCTGGGTCTCCCGCATTGCGGGTAGATTCTTTACCGTCTGAGCTACCAGGGAAGCCTGGTAGCCTGGTAGGAAGCAGAAGTCAAGACCAAATCTAGCCCAACTAAAGGCTATCTTTTTAACCAAATGCTATGTTATCTGTGTGACAAAGAAAGGGTAAAAATGTTTAAATAATCATTGAGTTCTGATATAAAAGCTGAAAAGCAGGCAGAAACGAATGAAATATTCCAGGGCAAAACCAACTCAGAGCTATTACAAAGACAAGTTATTCACAAATGTTATTTATTAACAGTGTGAAGTCATTCAATTAGATTACTTTTCTCACAATTCCTACTATAATGAATAACAGGAAAATAGGGTGGGGATTTTGTGAGTTACATTTTCATTGCTTAGGCAGGGAGAACAAGCACGCAAAAGTTTAGCAAAGGAAAATCTGGGAAGGAATGCCAAAGACAGCAGCAGCTTGAAAAAGGACTGCTTACCCAACTATTAGAGGTGAATGAGTGTACAGGCCAACCTGTCTATTTCACAATTTTGTCAGGATCAGCCCTGTCCAACTAAGAAAAAAAAATAGCTAACACTTAAGCATTTACTATATGCCAGATGCTGTTCTAACTACTGTACATATTATTAACTAATCTAATCCTCAGAACCCTATGAAACAGGTACTACTATTAATATAATCTCCAATTTTAAAGACTGGAAACAGGAAAAGAAAAGTTAAGTTGAATAACCTGCCTGAAGTGACAAAACTCCTGTGTGGCAGAGCCAGGATTTGAACTTGGGTACTCTGGCTCCAAAGTCTGTACCAAACAGACAAGGTAATAAAAATACACTTATACTGCAGCCCAGAGTCACTTATTCCCATTATTCAGAATTTGGACAACTAATAAACTGTAATGAGTGACTCACTAAACAGTCTTTCCTAGATAACTAATAACAGACAATCTCTAAACAATCAAACTAAACTTGAAAACACACACTTGGTCAAATTTTATTCACTTTAAGTTACACAGAATCTTCCCAAAACTTATCTAAGATTGAGAACTACTGTAAAATGCCTAAAAAGTTAAGAAGGACCTAAAAAGTTATTTCTAAAAACAAGATAACACTAAGTTTTCCATGTAAAATTGAGTGGGTAAAAGAAAAAAAAAAAAAAAACCTGATATATACATCATGGCTTTCGACTATAAAATGCTTTTGAATTATTTTTTGTTCTGGAGGCAATCCCTGGAGAAGAAAATGTAAAAGTCACCTTGACTTCTCTTAAACCAATACACTAATTCAAATTACTAAAGAAATGAAAGTACATCGATTAAAAGTACATCAACTGAAATCCTTCCATTTTCATTGAGAGAACTGAAAAAGGGAAGTCTCCCCAAATGCCAGGCGCGTGTGTTTCACCACCTATCCACAGCCTTGTGTTAGCGCAAAGAATGACTACCTGCGAGACAGCAAATCAATCACTTCTATTGCTAAGAGCCTCAGTTTTCTCATCGGAGAAAAAAGTGAGTTAAGATGACCTCCAGGGACTCCCCTGGTGGCACAGTGGATAAGAACCTGCCTGCACTGAGTTCAACCCCTAATCCGGGAAAATTCCACACGCCACGGAGCAACTAAGCCCACGCGCCACAACGACAGGGCCCGTGAAGCCCGTGCCCTAGAGCCCGCGCCCCGCACCTAGGAGCAGCCCTAGCGGGCTGCGACTAGAGAGCCTGTGCGCGGTGAGGACCCAGCACAGCCCCTGAAGCCCGTGCCCTAGAGCCCGCGCCCCGCACCTAGGAGCAGCCCTAGCGGGCTGCGACTAGAGAGCCTGTGCGCGGTGAGGACCCAGCACAGCCAAAAACAGAGACGGAGCAGAGTCTCACATTCTGCTATGTGGAGACTCACCTTAGGGGGGAAAGATGAATCGGGAGCTTGGGATAGACATATGCACACTACTATAGATACAACAGGTCGCTAACAAGGACCCACTGCTGTACAGCACAGGGAACTCTACTCAGTACTCCTTAGTGGGACACTGTATGTTTGCTCAGTCGTGTCCAACTCTTTGTGACCCCATGGACTACAGCCCACCAGGCTCTTCTGTCCATGGGATTCTCCAGGCAAGAATACTGGAGTGGGTTGCCATTTCCTTCTCCAGGGGATCTTCCCAACCCAAGGATCGAGCCTTTAAAAAGATTCACTTTATTCATTTTGCAAATAAAAACCTTTTAACTTTTCCCTGCTCCATCTGTGACAAACTCCAACAGTCAAGCCCAAATTTTAAAATATGCACTTCATATTAAGTTAATGATCACTTAATATACCGAAACAGTGTCAAAATCCTATTTCTAAAACCAAGCTATATCAATACATCCATATACAATACCACCAACGAATTACTTGTGCCAAATAATAAGTTATCAAATCTGAATGCAACTGAGCTTTGAGATGTAACTACTAGTTTATAGGATCATAGTGGATAGAGACGCAAACTGATTCCATGGAGATGCAATCAGTAAATTTCTATGGGTGTGTGTATATTAAAACTTGTGCTTAGTTGCTCAGTCATGTCTGACTCTTTGCAACCCCACGGACTGTAGCCCTTCAGGCTCCTCTATCGTGGGGATTCTCCAGGCAAGAATACTGGAGTGGGCTGCCATGCCCTCCTCCAGCGGATCTTCCCAACCCAGGGGTTGAACCCAGGTCTCCTGCATTGCAGGCGAATTCTTTACCATCTGAGCCACCAGAGGAGCCCATATTAAAACTTAATTAAGTGCTAAACACTGAACTGATATTAAGAAGTTATTAAAATTTTAAGGTGTGATTAACAGTACGCTATCTGTTTCTAAAAGAGTACTTCTCTCTTAAGAGACACATGCTGAGTTATTTACCGTATTATATCTTGAATTTGCTTTAAAATAATACACTGGGAATAAGCAAGAAAAATATAAATGAAACAAGACTGGACAAGTGTTGCTAACTGGGTGATGGATTTACATGAGAATTCACTCTCCCAGTCTCTCTGTATGTGTATTTGTTTGAAATTTTTCACACTGAAAAATTTTTAAAATCAAGAAGGTAACAAATGCTATTACAGACTAAGAATCAAGCCTTTAGTTCTAAGACTAGATTGCTAAGACAAGAAAAGGAGCAAGAAGCAGTATATCGTGTATTGTTAAGACTGTTACTCAAAACTTGGTCCAGGGTCCTGTGATACTCTACAAACTGTTTACCAGTCTGTAGAGAAAATGAGTAATTTTACTAACAATTTTAAAGAATAATTTTATGATTGCTGAAAATAGTAGTAAAATGTATGAGTGTGTGTTTGAGATACAATGCTAAAACATTTGAAAAACTTATCTTCTTTTTACAACTCACAGGTATGGTTCATTAGAGAGAGAAAATATATCAAAATATGAACCAGCTTCTTTCACGCTAAACTTGCAGATGAGTATCACACTTCAGAAAACCAAAACAGACTTAAATTGGAGTGATAAAAATCCGTCTTTTCAACGTTTCTTAGGAATCCAGGCAAAAACCTTCAATAAAATAGTAGCAAATCAAATCCAACGATGTATAAAAAGAATTCTACATCAGAACTAAGTGGGGTTTATTCCAGATATGCAAGCTTAGTTCAATGTTCAAAAATCAATACACATAACACATCCTATCAACAGGCTAAAGAAAAAAAAAAAATCACATAACCACATGCATATATGCAAAAACCCAACATGACATCTGACAAAACCTAACATGATTTAAAAAAACTCAGCAGATTTCAAGGAAACCTTCTCAATGCAATAAAGAGCATGTACAATAAACCTGCACATTAACTTTATACTTGATGGTGAGAAACTAGAAACTTTTCAGCTAATACCTGTATTAGGGCAAAGTCGTCCCCTCTCACCACTCCTTTTCAATGTCAAACTGGAGGTTCCTGAGAGTATTGTAAAATAAGAAAAGAAAATAAAAAGGATACAGATAGGGAAGTAAAAAATAAAGTTGTTTATATTCGCAGATGACAGGATTGTCTACAAAGAAAATCCAAAAAACAATCAACAAAACTACAGCTACTATAGCATTATAATAGGGTTGCAGGATAAAGGTTAAGTAAGTCAATTGCTCTCCTATATGCCAGCAATGAACAAATGGAATTTGAAATTTAAAACACATCACCATTCACACTAGCACCCCCAAAAACAGATTAAAGTCAGAGAACTTAGTATTCTGACTTCTTGACTTACTATACAGCTACAGTGGGCTTCCTTGGGGGTTCCAATGGTAAAGAATCCATCTGTAATGTGAGAGACCCGGGTTCGATCTCTGGGTTGGGAAGATCCCCTGGAGAAGGGAATGGCAACCCACCCCAGTATTTTTGCCTAGAGAATTCCATGAACAGAGAAGCCTGGCAGCCTACAGTCCATGGGGTCACAGAGAGTCAGACACGACTGAGCAACTTTCACTTTCATACAGTTACAGTAATCAAAACACTGGTACTGGTGAAAGAATAGGTCAATGGAATAGAATAGAGCCCAGAACTTGACCCACACATAGAGAGTCAACTGATATTTGATGTGAATAAGCAAAGACAACACAATGGAGAAAAAAATCTTTTCAAAAAATTGTGCTGAAACCACTGGACATCCACATGCAAAAACAAAAATGGCTCACAGACCTCACACCCCTCACAAAAATTGCCTCAAAACGGATCACAGACCAAAAGTTAAATTGTTGTTGTTGTTCAGTTGCTCAGTCATGTCCGACTCTTTGCAACCCCATGAACCATGAAGCATGCCAGGCTTCCCTGTCCCTCACAATCCTGGAGTTTGCTCAAACTCATGTCCTTTGAGTTAGTAATGCCATCCAGCCATCTCAGCTCTTCGTATCAGAGGGCCCAAGGACTGGTGTTTCAGCTTCGGCATCAGTGCATCCAATGAATGTTCAGGGTTGACTTACTTTAGGATGGACTGGTTTGATCCCCTTGATGCACTCAAGGGGCTTTCAAAGGTCTTCTTCAACACCACAGTTTGAAAGCATCAATTCTTTGGGGCTCAGCCTTCTTTATAGTCCATCTCTCACATCCATACATGACTACTGGAAAAACCACAATAGCTTTGACTATATAGACCTTTGTTGGCAAAGTGATGTCTCTGCTTTTTAATACACCATTTAGGTTTGTCACAGCTATTCTTCCAAGGAGCAAGAGTCTTTTAATTTTGGGGCTGCAGTCACCATCTTCAGTGACTTTGGAGCCCAAGAAAATGAAATCTGACACTTTCCACATTTTCCCCATCTATTTGCCATGAAGTGATAGGACCAGGCGCCGTGATCTTAGTTTTTTGAATGTTGAGTTTTAAGCTAGCTTTTTCACTCTCCTCTTTCACGTTCATCATGAGGCTCTTAGATCCTCTTCACTAAATGCAGAGCTATAAAATCCCCTGAAGATAATATGAAAGAAAATCTAGCTGACCTTGACTATGCCAATGACTTTTCAGATAAAACCCAAAGACACAATTCATGAAAGATATACTTGATAAACTGGATTTATTAAAATGAAAATTTCTGTTCTACAAAAGACATGGTCAAAAGAACAACAAGATAAGCCAAAAAATGGGAAAAAATATTTGCAAAAGACATATCTGATAAAGACTGTTATCTAAACTATAAAGAGCTCTTGAAACTCAATAATAAAAAAAACACTCTAATTAAAACAAGGGAAAAGACCTGAACAGACACTCCATCAAAGATATATAGATGGCAAACAAGCATATAAAAAAGATATTTAATGTTACGCCTCATTAGAGAACTGCAAATTAAGACTGCAGTAAGATAAAACTACCCAGCTCTTAGAATGACCAAAATCCAGCACACTAACAACAAATGCTAGAAAGGATACAGATCAACAAGAACTCTCATCCGTTGCTGACTGGAATGCAAAGTGGTAACAACCAGGCTAGTTAGAGTTTGGCAATTTCTTCCCTTGTAGCTCAGTTGGTAAAGAATCCACCTGCAGTGCAGGAGATGGGGATTCGAGCCCTGGGTTGGGAAGATCCCCTGGAGAAGGAAATGTCAACCCACTCCAGTACTTTTGCCTGGAAAATCCGATGGACAGAGGAGCCTGGTGGGCTACAGTCCATTGGGCCCCAAGGGTCAGACACAATTTAGCAACTAAACCACCACCAGTGTTTCATTGTTGTTTAGTCACTAAGTTATGTCCGACTCTTTGCGACCCAACGGACTATAGTCCAATACAGTCCATACTTCTCTGTCTATGGGATTTCCCAGAGAAGAATACTGGAGTGGGTTGCCATATCCTTCTCCAGGGGACCTTTCCGAACCAGGGGATGAACCCACATTTTCTGCATTGGCACACAGGTTATTTACCACTGAGCCACCAGGGAAACCCCTATTCTTGCCACATTGTTGCTGTTCAGTCACTAAGTCATGTCCAACTCTGCAACCCCAGCAAGCCAGGCTCCCCTGTCCTTCACTATCTCCCAGAGTTTGCTCAAACTCAAGTCCCCTGAGGAGATGATGCCGTCTTATCATCTCATCCTTTGTTACTACCTTCTTCTGCCCTCAAGTCTTTCCCAGCATCAAGGTTTTTTCCAATGAGCGGGCTCTCTTACCCTATGACTGAGCAATTGTGCATCTTGGAATTTACTCCAAGGAGTCGAAATTATATGTCCATACAAAAACCTGCACATGGATGTTTATAGCAGCTTTATTCATAACTGCCAAAACTTGCAAGCAACCAAAGTTCAGAAGATGGATGGATTACCTGTAGTACATCCAGACAAGAAAATATTTAAAATGAACTAACAAGCTATGAAAAGACATGGAGGAACCTTAAAGGCATATTACTAAGTGAAAGAAGCCAGTCTGAAATGGCTATATTCTGTTTGATTCCAAGCACATAACATTCTAGAAAAGGCAAAACTATGGAGATTAAAAAAAAGATCAGGGGTTGGTGAGAGGGAGGGATGAACAGACAGAACACAGGATTTTAAGGGCAATGAAACTATTCTGTATGACACTATAATGGTGGACACATGTCATTATACATTTGTCAAAACCCATAAAATGTACACACCAAAACTGAGCCCTGATATAAGCTTCGTGCTCTGATTGGTAATTGTGCGTCACAGTAGACTCATCAGCATAACAAATGCACCACTGAGGTGGAGGATGCATACAGGAAAAGACATTATGCATGTGTAGAGTGAGGAGCATAAAAACTTTACTTTCTGCTCAATTCTGTAGTGAACCTAAACTGCTCTAAAAAATAGACTGTTTTAAAAATCTACTTAACGATGTTTTTATTCACTAATATCCAGGAAACATTTTCTTAAAAAAAAAAAAAGTCCTCAGAATGACAGGAAGTTTTAAAAACTACATAACTTCTGGTGTGAACTTTTTAATAAAACTGTTGTAAAAAATAAAATCTGGGTTTCCCTGGTGGTCCTGTGGTTAAGAGTCCACCTTACAATGCAGGAGACATGGATTTGAGTCTGGGAAGAGACGACATACCTCAGAGCAACTAAGCCCATGAGACCCAACTCTGAGTCCACTAGCCCTAGAGATCCATCCACAGCAAGAGAAGCCAGCACAATGAGAAGCCTGCACACCGCAACCCGAGGGCAGCCCTCGCAAACCAACCAAGACCCAGTGCAGCTAAAGATAAATAAATAAAATTGCAAAAAATAAAAATAAAAAATGAAATCTGAAATATGTTCACACTCAACATTTTAAATTTTAAAAAGACACTGAAATTAGCATGAAGGGCTCCCACTAGCTAAATGTGAATCAACTCAGGCATCCACATAAAAATGGAAAAGATTTTTGAAGTACTGACCAGAAGAAAACTCCGTAAGTCTCCAAACTAACAAATAAATAATGGAGAAGTAAAGTTCTTCCTTACAACAGAAATCAAATAGATGCAAAATGACTAACTGGATTAAAAATTCACCATTTGGCAATGTTCCCACTAGAATCAAAAAACGATCATGAGTGAACATTAAAACTAGTGGGTGAAAATTAGAGAATTAACAGTATATTTAAATAGTCTCCAAGTATTACCCCAAAAATCATAACTGGTTATGTTACAAAGCCAGCAGACACCTTAACTGAATAATCAAAGCTAACCACACCAGGAAAAACATCATTTGCCTTTTGTTATATTGTACTAAGAACAAAACTGTGTGGTATTCTTGCCACAAAGTACATCCTCTGACTACAATCATGAGAAATCATCAGAAATGCAGTATTAAGCGACTTTCTACAAAACTGCGTGAGTGTGCGAAGTCACTTCAGTCGTATCCAATTCTTTGTGACCCTATGGACTATAGCCCATCAAGCTCCTCTGTCCACAGTATTCTCCTGGCAAGGATACTGGAGCGAGTTACCATGCCCCTCCCTCCAGGGGATCTTCCTGACCCAAGGATCGAATATCCACATCTCTTATGTCTCCTCCATTGGCAGGTGGGTTCTTTACCACTAGTGCCACTTGGGAAGCCCTAACTACAAAATTACTAGTCCTATATTCTTCAAAAACGTATCATGAAAAACAAGGACTTCATTGTCCCAATTAAAGGAGCTTATAAAAAACAAGGCAACAGACTGCAACACAGGACATCGGATTTTCGTCTCCATAAAGAACATTAACAGAACAATCGGCAAAATTTAAGTAAAACTTATAGAATCTTATTCTTAAGAATTAATCACACAATGTTAATTTCCTGACTTTGATACCTCTATTGTGGTTACACAGGAGAAAGCCTTTTCTTTTTTTAGAAAATACACACCGAAATATTTAGAGACTAAAGGATATCAAGCCTGCAACCTACTTTCAGTTCTGGTGGGAAAATATATTTGTATTTATATATGTCCACATGCGTGCATGCTCAGTTGTTTCCTACCCTTTGTGACCCCATGGACTGTAGCCTACCAGGCTCCTCTGTCCATGGGATTTTCCAGGCTAGAATACTGGAGAGGGTTACCATTTCCTCCTCCAGGTAGTCTTCCTGATCCAGGGATCAAACCTGCATCTCGTCTCCTGAACTGGCAATCGGAGTCTTTACCACTGAGCCACCTAGGAAGTCCATAAAACAGGTACACAACAGTCCTTTTATATGAGAACAAATGTGGCCTCCTATATCCCAAATATTTCTCAAGAACTGTCAGTTCTTTCTACCACTACCACCAAGCCTTAGTTCATTATTTCTCTCAACTATTTTATTATTTTAACTGGTCTTCCTACCTTTATACTTCACATCTCCACCAAAGTAATATGTTCAAAAAAAAAATCTGGTGTTGCTATTCAGCAACTTTAAAAATGTCAACACCCCACTAAAAGCTAAAAGTCTTAAAAAGAACATAAAAGATCCTTCCAAACACAAACACATGTGTGTGTCAAGAATATCCTACAGTATTTTCCTTCAGTGATTTACTGCCTTTCACCAAAGCATTATTAAGGAAAAATGTATTGTACTTTACTTTGGGAAGATGAATTCCACCTCTTGATATTTCATATAGAGAAGAATGTACTGCACTTCTTAGATGTGACTTCAAGTCCCTCTCCACCTGTTGCTGAGTCAGGGATTTTGCCAAATCCTTAAGGCCCAAGGCTCTTCACCTGAAAAAATTATGATACCTTATCTGTCTTTACTTGGGAGCTAATACCAATAATCTCAAGATCTACATCCTATAAATAATATGAACAAATGTCAGTTTTAAATAACACACCTTCGATTTTATATGAAGCTTCAGGTCACAGAACCCTTGTATTTTTTTTTTATATGAAAACAGGTATTTATTATAGAACAATGTCTAAAACTTGATTAAAGGCTTAAACAACACCAAACAGCATAATTCCACACATTGACACTGGCTCGGTAGCATGAACATACTTAGCCTGGAGAGGGAAGTTTGTTCTTGATGAATCAACATATAATAAATTCTCATGACATGATTCCAAAATATATGTATGAACTGACTTGACATGTTTATAAACATAAGAGCAATTTAAATACTGGTATCAGTTTTCATGAGTTCAATTTAAGGTCAGTGACTGGAGAGTTATATTTAAAAAAAAAATCTGAGAAAAAATATTCTTTAGGAAACTACCACATCATACCTATGTACATTTGAAGACCAAGGGTTAAAAGTCCACTCTTGATGAACACTGTTAAGCAAAGGATGTATAACATCCATCACACGTCTGTTCCAAAAACAGCATGTTTCCAAAAGTATACATTTCTTTACAAATAAACATTACGGCATTGATAACTATAGAGGAACCGACAGAGTGAGTTCCAAAATATGCTCTCATCCCTGAGCCATATCTTAAGGCCTCCACTTTAATCTTGGGGCTTTAAGAACATCTTCTTTAATTGGTTTTATGTCTCCATTTTCATCTTCTTCGTAAATGGCACGGTCTCTTTTCTTGGCAAACTTTTTCCCAATTGTCCCCACCAAGGTCTCATATCTCCTAGCCATTTCTTCATCTGACACATCGAGCTCCACCGTTTGCTCTTCAACTTCTTCTGCTTTGTTCTTAGCGTTCATCTGAAGCATTAATTTCTCAACCTCAGGATTAAATCCTCTGAATGACATTCTTCCATAGAGAAGATCTTCACACAACAAGAAACTCTGCTCTTCTATAATGAAACTCTCTTTCTCTTTCAGCTCAGGCAAATCCAAGTACCAGTGCTCTTCACTAATGATTTTCTTTTCTTCCTCTTCTAGTTGTTTCTTGGTTTCCGAGTCCAGTCCCCTTTGCATGAACTTCATGCGCAGCAAGTTCTTGGACAATTTAGTTTTGCGCTCGGCCGCCATACTGACTCCCACCGGGCGCCGCGGTCTGCCAGAACCCTTGTATTATTTCACTTCATCTTCAGAACCCTCAGGTACAGAATCCCTCTGAGGTACAAGTATCTTCATTTTAATGACAAGATATCTGTGGCTTCAGGAAAGGTAAAATGAACTTGCCCACGGTTACAAAACTTCAGGAAGTAAAGCCAAAATTCTGACCCCTATTTTCCCCAACTAATATACCACAGCCTTCCAGGGTTACAAAAACATTTCCCCAGAACGAAACGTGACTATTAGATTACAAGATGGGCTGACTGTATACTCACTCTGTCTGGCTACCACAAGGCATCAGCACTACCTCCAAAACAAGTCCCCAGATCTCTCCAGATGACCCTATCATGCCCCTCTTCCAAGCCACCACCAACTCTCATATGGATTACTACATAACCTTCCCACTAATATTGTTGCTTCTATTCTAGCCACCATCCTCATAGAAGCCAGATGGATCCCTTAGAAACGTAAATCAGGTTACCACACATGGTCTTAAACCCTACTCACTCAGAATAAAATTAAAATTCCCCAGTCTTTCTTGTAAATCTTTACATAAAAGCATACTTCGTTCTGTTCCTTTTACAAGCAAGCTCAGTCTCGCCATAAGAGTTTTCTAGGAGCAATCTCCTCTGCCTAGAATTCTCTCCCTATTCACACGGCCAGCTCTTGTCATCAAAAACTAGATTTAAATATCACCTCCTCAAAGATCTTCCCTCACCACACTGATGTCATTCTCCACCACATTATCCTACTTTCATTACATTACTGGCAGAGCGCTTATCACCACCTGGGTTTGGTTTGGGTGTTTGGTTGTTTGCTTCTGTTTTTTCCTTGTTTGCTCTCTCTCTATACTAGAATGTAAATACAGACTTTAAACTTAATACAACAAATAGCCTCATCATATCCCCTCCCCATACAGAGGCAACCCTTTCTTCTTCCTACCTGTAAAGACGATCCACACTGAAGAGGATCACTTCTTTCTATTTTCCAGCTCCTCGACAATACTAGTTCTAAGGGAAAATGAGGAGTGCGGACTGGAGAAGAGTAAGGCACTCACATCCAGGTGTCAGGAGCGATACTCCAACCTCAACCACATGCGTAAGCCACACTATACCCCTGCTGGCCCTCGTATGTGACATGTAACTGTCATGTCTCCACCCCTTCACTAAATACGGTTGCTTCTGCACACAGTGTTCTCCCATCCCACTCACGCTCTCACCTGCTTGTATGTGTGTGTACAGCTGTATATATAAACATACCTAGAAACTTGTTACTCCTTCTTCAAAGCCTAGCTTAACTGTTTCCACTCCTGTACAATCCTTCTTGATCCAATCATAATCTTGTGCTAAATTAATTTAGTCATTTCTTTACCACTTCACAGTACTTTGTTTAGTGGATTAAGGTTTGTTTCTAACAATCCACTGTTAGGAAAAAAACAACTCGTTTTTATGTCTCTATAAACAGAGTTTGCCATAAAATAGCCACTCACTGATCATTTAGTCAACAAAAAGCAATTCAATATTCTATTGATATCAAAGGATAGTATTTCAAACAAAGGTTAGTCAAAACTTCTGCAAATTGCTATCATTCCCATGTTTAAAAACAAACTTTAGCTTCACTACATAGTAAAAAATGAAGTTAATTACCCACCACAATCAGAAAATGACTTAAAAGTGACTTGTTAAAAGTTACAGAAATGATGTCTTGCCCTCAGAATTCCAAGCACAAGGATACTGATGCAACCCTCACTAGAACTCCGTCTCTCCATCTGCAACTTCAGGATAATTTCTTCAGACACCCAGGGAATGCTGTCTTGCAATAATCAATTTTGGTTGAGAATAATTATGTTACTAAAGCTAACTGAATTTCAGCAAATGATGCTGGGACTACTAGACAGCCATCTGCAAAAAGAGTAAAGTTGGATCTCTATCTCATACTATATATAAAACTCAAAATTATCAAAAAGCTAAATATAAGAGTGAAAACTGTAAAATTTGCAGAAGAAATGCAAATCTTCTTGACCTTGGATTAGACAATGGCTTCTTGGAGATAACACCAAAAGCATAAATGACAATAGCAAACAGATAAACTGGACATCAAAATTAAAATCTTTGTACTTCAAAGAACGCCACCAAGAAAGTGAAAAGATAACCTATGAATAAGAGAAAGTATTTTCAAACCACTTGTATATCATCTGACTTCTATCTAGAATATATAAAGAACTCTCACAATCCAACAAGAAAAAGACAAATAACCCAAGTGTTAAATGGGCAAAGGACTGGAACAGACATTTCTCTAAAGCTACACAAATGACAGATAAGCACATGAAAACATACTCAATACCACCAGCCATTAGAGAAATGCAAGTAAAAACTAGGGGATGCCACTTAACTCAGATGGCTATAATAAAAAAGACAACAAGTGTTAATGAGCATGTAGAGAAATGGAACCCTCATAAGCAACTGCTGGAAGGGAACAGTCACAAAGTCCCTCAAAGGTTAAGCACTGAGTCACCACATAACCCAGCAATTCCACTCCTAGGTATATACCCAAGAAAAATGAAAACTTTTGTCCACACAAAAACTTGTACACAATGTTCATAGCAGCATATTTCATAAAAGCCAAAACATAGAGAAAACCTAAATGTCCCTCAAAGAATAGATAAACATAAATAAAAATGATATATACCCATATATGGAATATTCATTATTCAGCCATAAAAAGGAATGAAGTACTATAGGGATAAACATTAAAACATCAAGCTAACTGAACAAAGCCCGACACAAAGTCATACACAGAAAATTCCAAAAAGCAAAACTTGAATTTACACACACTGACAACTACTTACATAGCATTTATGTTAGGTTTTATAAGTAATCTAGAGACAACTTAGAAGTGTACAGACGGATGTGCATAAACCTACAGACCTAGAGAAACCTAAAACACTTGGTTATTTCATGTAAGGGAACTGGGTACCCATGGATTTTGATATCCTAGGGGGATCCTGGAACAAATCCCCCATGGATACTGACGGACAACTACACTGTATGATCCTTCATGGCAAAAAAATGGGCAGAAAATGTAAACAGTGACAGACTATTTTCTTGGGCTCCAAAATCACTGCAGATAGTGACTGCAGCCACGAAATTAAAAGACCCTTGTTCCTTGGAAGAAAAGCCATGACAAACCTAAACAGCATATTAAAAATCAGAGACATCATTTTGCCAACAAAGGTCCGTAGAGTCAAAGCTATGATTTTTCCAGTAGTCATTTATGATGTGAGAGTTGGTCCATAAAAAGGCTGAGCACTGAAGACTGAAGCTTTCGAACTGTGGTGCTGGAGAAGACTCTTGAAAGCCCTCTTGGACATCAAGGAGATCAAATCAGTCAATCCTAAAGGAAATCAACCCTGAATATTCATTGAAAGGACTGATGCTGATGTTCCAATACTTTGGCCACCTGATACAACCAACTCATTAGAAAAGACTGATGCTGGCAAAGACTGAGGGTAAGAGGAGGAGGGGACAACAGTGGATGAGATGGTCAGATGGCATCATCAACTCAATGCACATGAGTTTGGGCAAACTCTTTGACAGGGAACCATGGGGTTCCAAAGAGTAGGAGACTGAGTGACTGAACAACAACCAATTTATATAGAACAGGCAATTCCACAGACAAAGATTTCCAGTTGCCAGGAATTGGAGCAAAGGGAGAATGACTGAAAATGAGTACAGGGTCTCTTTGGAGGGTGAGAGAAATGTTGTAAATAGTGGTAATGGTTATTTAACTTTGTGAATACACTAAAAACCAATGAAATGGATACTTTAAAAGGGTGAATTTTACGTTATATGAACTAAACTTCAATTTAAGTTGTTTCAGAGTTTTAAAATTGGGACCATTGTTGAAGTCTTAACTGAATTTGTTACAGCACTGCCTGCTTTATGTTTTCGTTTTTTTTTTTGCCACAAGGCATGTACGATCTTAGTTTCCTGACCAGGGATTAAACCTGGACCCCATGCATTGGAAAGCCAAGTCTTAACCTCTGGACCGCCAGGGAACACCCTAAGCTGATACTTTTTAAAATTAAGAAACACCAGGAGATATGCAACTGATTTCCAACAATGCTTTATCCATTTGAATAGTTTTTACTCATGTAAATTCAATCCACATAAAATCTGACTTGCCAAACAGTACAAAATAAAAAACCAAAATTGCACTGTATTGCTTGAGGGGGAGTGGGGCAGTGTGTCCTCAATAAATTATAAAAATTAAGGAAATCAGTGTTTTCATTACTAAAAAAGTTCAATTCATTAGGCACCTGAAAAATTATTACTTTTATGTTCAATTTACCTGACCAACCTCCATTTTAAAATTCAAACTAATGACTCCTGTCAAACCAAAATACCAGAGAGCAAAGAATGCTTACTGATCCAGATTCCTCACGTGGTGAAATTATTGATATAATTCTATGAAAGTCTCTTTTACAAATGCAAGTAGCCTAAGTAAAAATGCTTAGTGTTTCTGGAAAGTTAACAAACTAATTTTAGTTTCAATTATGCTAAAAAGGTCTCTGAAGCTTAAAAAAAGTTTTTATTTAAACTAGTTTCTAAAAACCAATCAATTTTAAGAGGGGGAAAAAAGTATGTTGATGAACTGGAGGAAGAGCACAAGTTTCCATACAGATGTGGCGGATAAATCAAGGTGATTACTGCTAGGAGACTCTGTATCCACAAACCATTGGGCCTCCCACTCACACACACAATTTTACAACAGGAACACACACACCTATTTTCCCACTGCATCAGCAACCACTCATGTACCGCATAATTACATGTATTATACTTGGTAAACAAAACTACTATGGACCAGTTTGTGTTTTTCTTCAACAGTGTTGACAGGCAGCAGTGAATCACATTCTCCTGAGCCTCACCTGCCTCACGATCAGTAACACATGGGGCCAACAGCTGAGATTAACGACTCAAACTGAGACCAGAGATGACCTCCCCTACCAGGACACTAACTGGTACCTGTAGGCTTCCCTGGTGGCTCAGCAGTAAAGAGTCCGCCTGCAATGCAGCTGACACAGGTTCAATCCCTGGATCCCCTGGAGAAGGAAATGGCAACCCACTCCAGTATTCTTGCCTTGGAAATCTCATGGACAGAGGAGCCTGGCGGGCTACAGTCCGTGGGGTCACAAAAAGTCGGACACAACTTAGCGACTAAACACCAACACAAATATGGAACGATTAACCCTTAGTGTCACTGGTGCCACAAATATGGAACGATTAACCCTTAGTGTCACTGGTGCCACAGTCAAACCCAAGTAACTGGCCTAGACTCAAAGATGAAATAAATCACAGACCTATGGTACTTATTTTTATTTGAATAACACAATGATCATTATCAAAATGTCAAGGGTCCTCTATAGAAAGAATTATGCTGATAATGTTGCTTAGTCTCTAAACCATGTCCAACTTTGTGTGACCCCATGGATTGCAGCACGCCACCAGGCTCCTCTGTCCATGGGATTTCCCAGGCAAGAATAACGAAGTAGGTTGCCATTTCCTTCTCCAAGGGATCATCCCAACCCAGGGATCAAACTTGCGTCTCCTGCTTGGCAGGTGGATTTTTTTTTTTTTAACCACTGAGCCACTTAGATATAAAAACATACTACCAAAAAAAAATTTTTAGAGATTGTCATAGTTTCCAGTGGACTGCAGCACTCCAGACTTCCCAGGCATGCTGCAGTCCATGGGGTCACAAAGAGTCGGACACGACTGAGCAACTGAACCGATAGTTTCCAGTATTTTGCCTTATAAATCACAGTTCCAGCAACTTCAATACTTCAGAGAAGTACAAACTTCATATTCTAGAACATCTCTAAAACCAAAACCAGTTTGTCAGACCCTGTATCCATATTTTCAGTGTGTAATATATGGTCCACAGATGTAGGGCTTAGGGTTCATACCCAATCCTCAAAGATCTTAAAAATCTAATTGGGAAGTAAAATAAAAAGATAAACTGAAATCCAAGCCAGCATATTCCAAGCAGGAGGAAAAAAAAGACGAGGAAAACAGTCTCACACAGCAGAGGTGTAAACAGACCTCTTGGGGTTGAAGTAGTCAAAAAGTCTTCTCAAGGCCAGAATAAAGGGAATGAACACAAGAACACATGACCAGAAGAGGAGGGTTTCAAACAGAAAGAAAGGCACAAAGAAAGGCCAAGAGGAGGTACTTCAAAGGAACACCAAACAAGTTAGTTTGGCTGGAACTAAAGTTTCACAAAGGGAAGAAATAAGAGTGAGGACTGAAGAATGGATCAGGGCCAGATTATAGACAAACCTGAAAACCACACCGGGGAGTTAAAACCTTACTTTGCATGTAACAGGGAGTGTTCTGGAAGTTTTTAGGTTGTGATTTGAGCAGGTGAGCGTTAACAAGTGCAAGATATTATTTACTCAAAGCATTAGTGAAGCACAAATACTCCAGGTGAAACACATCACTGGGAGAAAAACGTATTCAAAGTCCAGGTACAAGAGCTTACTTTGGGGGAAGGACGGAAGTGAGCAGCAGGGCACAAATAACGACACTGACCCAAGTTCAACAAAAAGCTACAGAGGTCTACCTTTGCATTTCCCATTTGTTTAAAGTTTCCACCTACTATAAAAGCAAGGTAAGTATAAAAGCACACTGAACAGCTCTCACTGTATCAATTACACACAGGAGGCAATTTACCTCAAATATTCTACACCTGGGTCATGAGCTCCAAACCTATGCTAACCCTCAGACTTTAAATGTAATATGCCAAAAGCTTTATCAGCAGTACAGAGCTGAATCAAGGCCACAAGCTTTAAAATACAGTAACATGAAAGAGTTCATCATACTAACCCAAACATACTTCAAAAGTAAATAAATGGGTATTTCAATGCTCCCAAGCATTAATAAAAGAGGCTGAAACAACAATAGAAAAAAAAAAATCCCTCATGACATCGAATAGGATCCTCCCCAAAGATAAAAATATGCCATTACTGTCCTCTTAGTGCCACTAACAGCCCTATAAAAACAATGTTATGAAATTTTAACATAAGGTGGTGACTGCATATCTTGTCGAGCTAAAAATCAAACAGGGAAGCAGGGTTCTAAATTTCTTTATAACTGCCTCATTTAACTGATAATACTAATAACCAGGAGGAGAAATTCAGCTTAATTTTTCACAAATTAGGGCCCCTGGCACAAGCCAAGATCAAAATTCCTCATGGTTTCCCCTGGCTTATGGTTTGAACACTGAGTCATCCATGCTTGATCAAAACATGGGTACCCTTGAGGTCGCACAAGTGATAAAAGTCAACTAAAAAAAGACCTGAGATAGAAAAACCACTCATTATATAACGTTTCCACGAGCGAAAGATTCCTCTTCAACTGGATTCCTAAAACACTTTTTTACATCAAATTTATTGGCAACAACATAATAGAGCAATCATAGGAGGAACACACAGATCACAATACTTGGGTGGAAGGGGACGGCGTTTAACCTGATACCAGTCTACGGAGTTACGGAATCCATTGACTGAAATACCAAATTCTCTGCCCACAAGAGTTTCCAAATACCGGGCTTATCTCAAAGATCTAATGGGGTCGGCTCAAACTTCCAGGCTGAACCTCAACCGCTGGCCCCTAGAGGGGTCCTTTTGTCTGAGGAATGACCCCACACACCAAGCCACAGCCGAGGGAATAACAAGGTAAGTGTGCAGGGAACCGTCGCTTACTGCGAGCGAGAGGGCCAGACGATCCCTCCACCAGTTCCAGCTTCTCCCCCCACCACCCTTGCCCCTCAGCGCACCCCTGCCAGCCCCCACCTTAATTTTCTGAGAAAAAGGGAAACACCCGGGGGCCACGGCGGGAGACGGAGAGGAAGCCGCCGGGTGGTGGTGGGGGGGGCGGTGAAGCGCAAGTTTGGGGGGACCGGCACCAACTTGTGGCGACGGACCCAAGTACGGAGGGCCCTGCGGCGGAGACCAGCCCGGAGGCGGCGGGGAAAGCAGCCGCGGCGGGGAGGACGAGGGGGGCGGGAATCTGGCGGAAGAGGCGGCAGGGCCGGCGGCGCGTCCAGCGCGGCGGACCGGCGCCGGTAAACAGGCCGGGCGGACCCGCACCCTCCCACAGCCCCGGGCCCGTCCCCTCCCTGGGAGAGCCCAAGATGGAAGCGCGGCGGGAGCAGCCCTGCCCGCTCCCCTCGCCTCGCCGGCGGCACGGGACGCGGAGGGGCGGCCCGGGAGACCCGGCGGCCGGGCGCCGGGAGGGGCGGGGGGCCGCGCAGGCCGCGCGGCGGGGCCGCCGGCCCGGGGCAGGGCGCCCTCCCGGGGCCCGGGTACCTGGCGGCGGCTCCTCCTCCAGCTCCTGCTCCTCCTCCCCGCCCGACGCTCGGCGCCCGGCGGCCGCGGCGGCGGCTCCCCCCGAGCAGCCCGCGGCGACGCGCCGAGCCCGGCCCCTCTCCGCCTCCCTCCGCGCCTCCGCCCGCCCCGCTGCGGCCGCCTCCGCCCTCTCCCCTCGGTCAGGACATGGTCCCCGCGGGCCCGCGCGCGGCTGCCGCGGCCGGAGGCGGGGGCGGAGGGGCGGAGAGCAGGCGCGGAGGCGGGGGGACGCCGAGGGGCGGGGGAGCGAGGAGGGGGCGGCCGCGGACGCCGCGGGCTCCTAATGGCGGCGGCGAGAGGCCCCGGAGCCAAATAAACCCCGCGGGCAGCCGCACAACGTCAAGGCCGGACCCCGCAGCTCGCCGCCCAGTCATTGGCCCCGAGGCCGCCGGCGGCGCAGCCAATGGGCGGCCGCCTCTTTCCGGGAGCGGGAGGCGGGCGGTGGAGAGTGACGTCACGCAGGCGCCGGCCCCGATTGTGAGGCCGCGACGCGCGCCCGCCCCCTGAGCCCCGCCCACGTTGCGGCGGCCGGCTGCCTCGGGGCTGCGGAAACTCGGCTACGTGAGGGGAACGCGGGGAGGCGACCGCGCGGGATACGGAGGCGCAGACGGGGCGACCAGAAGGGGTTCTCCCGGCCGCGTAACTCCTCGTACTGCCTCTGTGCTACTGACGCGTCAGGAGTCTTAAGCCAACGCCCACGTCTCCCCAAGTGAACTGCTTAGTGACAATTCTGCATCACTTTTTCTTAACACAGTTTCAGATTCTTGATCATCAGACCCCAAAGAAAACCATAAACGTTTAGGTTGAGGTAATTTAGTTTTTATGTAGCTACTTCTTACCATGTCCATTTTTAGTCCTGCTGCTGACTAAAGAAAATGGAGTCACAACCTAAAAGGAGAGAGTTGTTTTATTTGCTGGGAATGTTTCGGATTCCGAGCCTGGGAGAGATCGTCTTGGTTCAGTCAGTTCAGTCGCTCAGTCGTGTCGGACTCTGCGACCCCGTGTACTGCAGCACACCAGGCTTCGCTGTCCATCACCAGCTCCCGGAGTCGACTCAAACTCATGTCCGTTGAGTCGGTGATGCCATCCAACCATCTCATCCTGTTGTTTCCTTCTCCTGCCCTCAATCTTTCCCAGCATCAGGGTCTTTTCCAATGAGTCAGTTCTTCGCATCAGGTGGCCAAAGTATTGGAGCTTCAGCTTCAGCATCAGTCCTTCCAGTGAACACCCAGGACTGATCTCCTTTAGGATGGACTGGTTGGATCTCCTTGCAGTCCAAGGGACTCTCAAGAGTCTTCTCCAACACCACAGTTGAAAAGCATCAATTTTTCAACACTCAGTTTTCCTTATGGTTCAACGCTCACATCCATACATGACTACTGGAAAAACCGTAGCTTTGACTAGACGGAACTTTGTTGGCAAAGTAATGTCTCTGCTTTTTAATATGCTGTCTATGTTGGTCATAGTAACTCGGCAAAACCTGCTCCAAGGAGGCAGGGAGGAAGTCAGGCTATATACAAGTTTGCAACAAAGGGAGCAGACAGTCTGAACATCAAAGATCAAGTACCAGGTTACGGTGTATGTATGGGAAGATGCCAGCCCCGGGCTCACTGACTTCATTCCTTTCTTGTGTACCTCAGCTGTTTGGGGCCAATCCTGTTTCCTTGTTCACCTTAGGGAGTGGCAGATGGCTGCTACTTGCGTTCCCTCAGCTCCCCAGCAGTCACTGTGAGGGTGGCAGCAGCATCTGGATCGCAGTTTGGGGAGCCCTCATTCATATTTGGAAGCCAGAAAACACTGATGGCTGTGAGAGTTCTTGTTGGTTAACGTGGCAGGAGATATTTTCACTTCAAACTGCCTTTCAGGCAGTTATCCATTTATATTTGTGTATGTGTAAATTTATAGTGTATGTATTACTCAGGTACATATATATATGATGAGAAGGCATGGAGTTATATGCCAATTATGTCTCCAAACTAATTTTGAAAAAGGCCATAGAGAGTTTGCTTTTTGCTTTCTTCTACTACTTCCTAGGTCTAGTTTGGGGGAAACCTAATTTTCTAATGGCTGCCTTTTCTGTAAGTTGTAAGGAACCCAAGTTCTAAAGAGACTATGTTATGTGGTGATGTTTTGTATCTTTCTATCTTTCCCTTTTTTTCCTGCTGTTGTTCAGTCGCTAAGTTGTGTCCAACTCTGCAACCCGCCTCCCCCCACACACACACACTGCACACACCAGGCTTCCCTGTCCATCACGGACTCCTGGAGGTGGCTCAAACTCATGTCCATTGAGTTGGTGATGTCATCCAACCATCTCATTCTCTGTTGCCCCCTTCTCCCCCTGCCCTCAATCTTTCCCAGCATAGGATCTTTTCCACTGAGGCGGCTCTTCTCATCAGGTTGCCAAACTATTGGAGCTTCAGCTTCAGCATCAGTACTTCCAATGACTATTCAGAGTTGATTTCCTTTAAGACTGACTAGCTTGTACATCTTTTTGATGTACAAGGGACTCTCAAGAGTTTTTTCCAGCACCACAGTTCGAAAGCATCAATTCTTTGGTGCTCAGCCTTCTTTATGGTCCAACTCTCTCATCCGTGCATGACTACTGGAAAAAAACATAGCTTTGACTATATGGATCTTTATAGGCAAAGTGATGTCTCTGCTTTTGTAATACACCATCTAGATTTGTCATAGCTTTTCCTCTTTTACTGTAAATGTAGTCAAATAGCCTAAGTCACTTAGTCATTTACTAAAACCCCATGAGTATATCATATTTTTCTGGCTGGAAAAGTGAAAGTCTCTCAGTCTTGTCCGCCTCTTTGTGATCCCACAGACTATAAAGTCAATGGAATTCTCCAGGCCAGAATACTGCAGTGGGTAGCCTTTCCCTTCTCCAGGGGATCTTCCCAATGCAGGGATTGAACCCAGGTCTCCCGCATTTGCTTTTTTTAATGAGACTTTACCTTGTACGTTTCATACTTCAAATTTTATTTCAAGAATTTGAATGACCATAAAAACACAGCAAGTCTTTAAAAGTTGTAAACCTCTTTAAAAGTTACCAGTTGAGGAAATATAGCACTGTCAACAGAGGAGGCAATGGCACCCTACTCCAGTGCTCTTGCCTGGAAAATCTCATGGACGGAGGAGCCTGGTGGGCTGCGGTCCATGGGGCCTCGAAGAGTCGGACACGACTGAGTGACTTCACTTTCACTTTTCACTTTCATGCATTGGAGAAGGCAATGGCAACCCACTCCAGTGTTCTTGCCTGGAGAATCCCAGGGACGGTGGAGCCTGGTGGGCTGCCGTCTGTGGGGTCGCAGAGTCAGACACGACTGAAGCGACTCAGCAGCAGCAGCAACAGCAGCACTATCAAAGCATTTAATAATAGCATTTCTGTTGGAGTCCTCAGCTTCAATAGAAAGAATTTATTAGTCAGAGTTTAATTGGATTTTTAAAACTTGGATGGAAACCTCATTTAGTAAAACTATGCCTGATATTCTCAGTCTCTCTTTGCAGAAATATGAAAAGGTTGCATGTGCAGCTTCACTATGTCCACTGAAGAGAAATACCTTATATAACTGCTTCTCATCAACCTCCTCTTACCTAATCATTGGTATGTTATATAAACCATTCCTGTGATACAGAGATTTTCAATAATCACCGTCTTCCCAAAGCAACATTTTTTGCTCAAGTACTCATCAATAAATTGAGCTTAAACTCCAAATCATTTTCCTACAAAACTTAACACACATTCTCCAACATATATTGAACACAATTGAAGTTAAAATTAAACCACAGTATTATGAAAGAACACATGGTTCCACCGACATTTCACTTTGAAAATATTTCAGAGCCTCTGAGAACCTCCAGCTTGCCCTGCCTGAATCTCCACTACAAGTTCCCAAGAACCACAGGATCAGGTGTTTTTGTTTAGTTTGAGCTGTAATTCATTTTATTAAGGAAAAGGGCTATTGTTTGAGTAAGCAGACTACCTCTTCATGCAGTTTAGCAAACAAAGTCCGTGTGCCAAGGAATAACAAGCACACCAAGATGAGCAAGACGCAGTCTGTGTTTGAGGAAACTACAGCATAGGAACAAGGACAAGACAAAAATAACCAAAATTATGATAGGCGGTAGAATGTGCTAAGTAAATTCAAATGAAAATCATCTTATAATTGAGAGGAAGAGCAACTCCAAAAATGACTCTGTGTTGAAGCAGAAAAGGCATTTGATACCAAGCCAGGGGTTCTCAGCCCCAGCTACACATGAGGATCTTTTCAAAACATGCATATCTGGGGACCACCCAGACCTACTGACACCATCCCCAGCTGGAGAGCTTGCCCTGGCTATGTGTTAAACATACTTCCCAAGTGAATATCATGTGCAGCCAAATATTGATATTGTACCAGCCCCACAGTTTGCAGATGTGGAAACTAATGCCTAGAGATTTTAAGTGACTTACCAAAAGCCAGACCATCTAAGTCTAAAATTAGAACGTAAAGCTCTTGATTCCCCAGTCAAATCTCCTTTCCATTGTACCACATGTGAGTAAAAAGGATGTCAGCAAAGGCAGCAGACAGCACGGTCACAAAGACAGTGTTTGGCACAGAGATTAAATTATCATTCTCCTTACATACATTTCTGAGGACTATTTCATTTGGGAATAAAAAGTATCCTTTTTTTTTTTACTAAAATGTAGGAAGGGACATTATAGTTTTGCTGACAACTGGCTTGTTTGGAGTCTTACTTCAGGTGTTTTTCAAATAATCTACAGAAGATATGGCTCCCCTGGTAGCTAAGTCAGTAAAGAATCTGCCTGCAATGCAGGAGACTGGGGTTCCATCCCTGGGTTGAGAAGATCCTCTAGAGAAGGAAATGGCAACCCACTCCAGTATTCTTTCCTGGGAAATGCCATGGACAGAGGAGCCTGGTAGGCTACAGTCCATGGTGTCACAAGAGTCAGACAGGAGTTAGTGACTAAACCATGAACCACCACCACAGATGATAAAATTCTGTTTTACTTTTCCTGTAAAGGACTTGCTGTGAAGGTCTTGAATGCCAAACCATAGCTCTGTACTTAATTCATTTACTAGTAGAAAGCAGTGGAAAAGTTCTGAGTAGGCAGGTGGCAGTTCTTAGAAGTTAACCTGGAATACCTGTGAGACCAACCAATGTAGAACCAGAAAGAGGGACAGAGAAACCAATTAAGAGTCAAAGACCTAAAACCTGTGGGAATGGCAAGGAGGGGGCTGACGTGAAATAGGGTGACCGTAGAAGGTTCCAGATTTGCTAGCCTTTGAATCTGGAATAAACGAAAGAATCGAAAGTCAGGGATAAAACACAGGAGATGAACTAGATACGAGGTGATACTGACTGCTGGACTGGGTGTGTTGAGATGCTAGGCCCAGAAGGAGATATGCAACGCAAGGGAAATGTTGAAAGCGTGATAGACTGGACCTGGAGATGAACAGCAGGGATTTATCTATGCAGAAGTTACCCTTGAAGCCGAAGGAGCAGGGAAGAAAAAGAGAAACTCCCAAAGGAAGCGAAGAAGATGAGTCAGAAAGACAGGCGATGAAGAGTGGTTCCGGAGGCCCGGGGGTGGCAAGCCTCAATAACACGAAGACAAACAGTCAGATTCCGCAGACTTAGGAGTTAGAACAGAGGAGACGTCACTGGATTTGACAAACAAGAGCCTCAGTGACCTTCCAGAGAACAATACTCAGTAGGATGGTGGGGATAGAAGCCAGATTTCAAAAGCTACAGGCATGTGTGGGCCTTGAAGCAGCGAGTATACACCAGTCCAAGACGTTTGGCAGTGAGGGGAAGGCAGGGGATAAAAGAACAGACACACACACAAAAAAAGAACAAGAATGATGGAAAGGTTTTGTTATATTTTACATATTTTTTTGTTTTGTTGTTGTTTTGGCCATGCCACATGGCATGTGGGATCTTAGTTCCCCAACCAGGGATCAAACCTGCACTGCTGAGGTAGAAGAACAGAGTCCTAACCACCGGACCACAGGGGAGTCCCCTTTTACTTCTGTTTGCTTTTTGGCTGCCTCAGGTCGTCTTACTTGTGACCCTCAGGCTCAGCAGTTGTGATGTTGAGGCCTAGTTGCCCCACAGTATGTTGGATCTTAGTTGCCCAACCCGGGATCACAGCCACGTCCCTTGCATTGCAAGGCAGATTCTTAACCACTGGACCACTAGGGAAGTCCCACATAATTTTTTAGAAATGAGCAAATCTGAGCACTTTTTAAGCAGGGGGACAGAAACGGGGGGTGGGGAGCAGGGGAAGGATGAAAATCGAGGAGGAAGATAACCCAGAGCAGACTGATGTTTCTTAGCTAAGGGATGGGGAGAGGGCAATTTCCTTCCCACAAACAAGGAAAACGGAAGATATGAGATAAACAGTTGCAGAGAAATTCGGATGGGAGAACTGGGGATGGTCACACATCATACCCTTTCTCCTCCTGGGGAAGGTCACCTGCTGAGGGCTAAGCTGGGAGTTGGAGGAGAACAGAGGGACTTTGGGACAAAGGTCGGGGGGAAGCAAACCAAAGAGAGAGACATAGAAAAGCAAAAGGAGTCACAGTTTCCAAAACAGTTCAGCTGCCCAGAGTCGCCTAGAACAGGGGTAGGGGTGAGGGGACAGACAGCAGAGACAACTAGAGGTGGGCATTTCCAAATGTGTGACTGAAAGGCACTTTGTTGAAGGAGACGAGAAGAGGTTCAACTTGCTCAAGGACTGTGGGGGGATGCTGTGCTCTTATGAAGCAAGTTGTCCAAAACTGGTAGCGTCCCTCCAAAGAGATGTTAGAAACTTCAATCCTTACAAGAACAAAATCTCAGCTGTATTGCAGAAAATGTCAGTTCTGTAAACTGCAAAATATCTTCCACTTACTGTACCTGATTGTATGTGATCTCTCAGTGGAAAATCCTTTTTGCAGTAGAAACACAAGATCATAACGTTGCCTGATCCATTCTCATGCCATAAATGCCACTGCTTTGTGGAATATAGGCTCCCCCTGTGACCCCCCCCAGATGCTAACCCAACTGCAAACTTGCCTGGGAAAAACCTCTCATGAAACCACAGAGTATGGGTGATAAGGCATGAGACAGCACACAGCCTGCTAGACTCTTCCACATCCTGGCCTGTGCTGGGCTGAATCTGGTCAAATCTGTAGGAATTTATGCTCACAGTAACAATCTCATCCTACATCTAGATTAAGACATTATCATAAAACTTCAGCTACTAGGTATCCCTATAAAGTGGGCTTCCCAGGTGGCACTAGTGGTAAACAATCCACCTGCCAATGCAGGAGCCGTGAGAGATGCAGGTTTGATCCCTGGGTCAGGAAGATCTGCTGGAGGAGCGCATGGCAACTCACTCCAGTGTTCTTGCCTGGAGAATCCCATGGACAGAGGAACCTGGTGGGTTACAGTCCTTGGGGTCACAGAGTAGGACACAAGTAAGCAGGCATGCACACATTCCTATAAAGTAGACGCTGAATTATGAGAGAATTGTTGAAATTGTATGGAGTCTGTTTAGGAAGTTTGAAAACATTGACTACCTGAAACAACTTCGTCTGTTATTCTCTGGACCCAGACAAGTTTTCTAAGAGGCAACAATATGAGGTTGAAAGAACGTGGATTTTGGAGCTATGCAGACCTGAGTTTAGATTCTGCTCAACCTGGGGAGTCCCTTAGACAGCAAGGACATCAAATCAGTCCATCCTAAAGGAAGTCAACCCTGAATATTCATTGGAAGGACCAATGCTGAAGCTGAAGCTCCAATACTTTGGCCACCTGATATGAAGAGCCAACTCATGGGAAAAGACCCTGAAGCGGAAAGATTGAAGGCGGGAGGAGGAGGTGGCGACTGAGGATGAGGTAGTTGGATGGCATCACTGACCCAATAGACACGAGTTTGAGCAGACTCTGGGAGATGGTGAAGGACAGGGAAGCCTGGTGTGCTGCAGTCCATGGTGTTGCAAAGAGTGGGCCGCAACTGAGCAACTGAACACAACTGCCACTTCGCTAGCCTCTGAGTGCCAGTTTCCTCGACTGAGAAATATAGGGTAAAATTTCTCTGGCAGTTAACTGAAGATTCACTGAGATAAGAGGGGACTTGCCCTGGCATAATCATAAATGATAAAAAATTCATATTTTTTTTTTAGAAAATGCGTCTTTATTTCTACTAACCTTTAATTGAAGGTTAATAATAGAAATCACAGATTTCTTAGGACACATTACAGTTGTTCAGTTCAGTTCAGTTCAGTTCAGTCACTCAGTCATGGCCAACTCTTTGTGACCCCATGGACTGCAGCATGCCAGGCTTCCCTGTCCATCACCAGCTTCCAGAGCTTGCTCAAACTCATGTCCAGTGAGTCATGGATGCCATCAACCATCTCATCCTCTGTTGTCCCCTTCTCCTCCTGCCTTCAATCTTTCCCAGCATCAGGGTCTTTTCCAATGAGTCAGTTCTTCACATCAGATGGCCAGAGCATTGGACCTTCAGCTTCAACATCAGTCCTTCAAATGAATATTCAGGACTGATTTCCTTTAGGATTGACTGGTTTGATATCCTTGTAGTCCAAGGGACTCTCAAGAGTCTTCTCCAACACCACAGCTCAGAAGCATCATTTCATCTGTGCTCAGGTTTCTTTATGGTCCAACTCTCACATCCATCCATGACTCCTGGAAAAACCTTAGCTTTCACTAGACAGACTTTGATTAGACGGACCTTTACAGTAGCTATCTCAAAACATGGCTTCTCCTCATCATGACTACAAAAATCATGGTGGCTGCTAGACCTGCCACTAATTTGTTTTCTAATGTGTTATTTTGAAAGTACTGGGATGACCCGGAGAGATGGGGTAGGGAGTTCTGGGTGGGGAACACATGTACACTCATGGCAGATTCATGTCAATGTATGGCAAAACCAATACAATATTATAAAGTAAAAAAATAAATAAATAAATGGAAGTACTTACATGAATATTGTGTGTGTGCTCAGTTGCTCAGTTGGATTTACAGATTTTAATATATTGTGAGGACTATATTTTAATAAAATTGGTCTCCTTATAATCTCATTTACTTTATGCACTTGAAAAATTATTTCAGAGAGACCATCATACACACACACACACACAAGACTGAAACCCTAATCTAATTAGTGGAAAGTTGCATTTTGTTTATTTCTCAGGACAAAAAGACAAACTTCATGTAAAATAATCAGATTACTAATGTTGCATACAGAGCACAGGGTAGCAAGCAATGCAATTCCCTTGGAAGGTAGAATTGGGAAATACAGGGTGTGTTTTGCAGGTAGATATGATTAGCTGAGCAAGTAGAAAACAGAAAAAGAGGCAGGAGAAGGTGGGAAAGATAGGTGACTCTGCAAGGGATAGGATGTGTCTCAAAGGAAACCCTTAAAAAGTGGAAAGCGGATCTGATACCCAGTCAACATCAAATATGCTTTAAGCCTAATCCCATGTGAACAACATCAAAGGGGATATTGACTCCATTTATTGTTTCTGTAAACAAATTTCTTCCCATTTTTGTGCTGACAAACTGACACATCCACCACCTCCATCACACACACAAACTCTCACACACAGGACAAAACATTCCTATCTAGAATCTAATCCTTTACTACATGTCTTATTATATCATGATCATGGAATTGAAAATATTCTGCCATTTTGCCAAATGCTAAAATGATAAATAACCTACAAAGTTAGGAATGCCACAATACTTTTCATTCCTCTCCTTCCAATCATTTCAGAGACCACGTAGTCTAAAAATATTTCAAAATATTTGAAAGCACTCATGATGTCATTCAAATATTTCACAAGTTAATTAGGATGATTCATTCAAATGATTTCATTTGCTTCAAAAACAGTATGTAAATTCAAACTGTGGACCAAAGAGAATAATCCTTGTGGCAGCTTCAGACCTGAGATGAAACCATTACGTTCACAATATTTTATTACCTACAATGTGGAAGATTTATAGTAGCTATAAATTTAAAATATGCAGGTGAAATATGAAGAGGGGGCTGATCAGACAGAAATGTTGTTTTATGGCCAACACCAAATTATCTGGTTATTCCACATAAGGAGGAATTATGTAATTAATGAACTCATTGACTGCCAGGATTCATACATTATCTGGAGTTTGAACAGAAGGTATCATCTCTGTATTTTATATATTTTGACTGTTTGATTCTAATGTATGCACTAATGAATCCTGAGCACTTCCAATAGCCCTTGGTACATACAGGTGCTCAAGAAATATTTATTTAGTGAATTAGCTTTCTTGATTTTTATACTTCAGGATCTTTTCAGCCATCATTATTCTACTTCAATAACCTAACACATGTAAATTTTGTACAAGAACTTAGAAGAGTCTGATACTTTCTTTCATTTCTTTTTCTTTTAGTTTGTAATTTATTTATCTTGTGAAAATTTTAAATGTCAAGCATTATAAATGAATGCTGATGAAAATCATATCTAACACTTACATTGACTTTTGCATTTAGCAGTCTTTCAGAAGAAAATAAGATGTATCTTATGAAATTTTTCCAAGACTTGACAGGCTTCAGAACCACGGATACCTTGAAATTATAAGAGAAAATCCTCTGATGGTTTGTACTTTTCTGGAGATATGGTCTGCAGTTTTCATCAATTCCCTAAAGGCACTCCCCACCTGAAAAAGGTTAAAGACCACAGTTTTAGACTATATTTTTTAGGCAGCAACAATAATTTGAGTTTTTAGAATTCTTTAATTTTCAAAGCATTTTACTATCCACTGTCTCATTGTGTTTTTATCAGTTTTGTCAAGTATTGTCTCCAATGACTGAAGAGAAGACCAGGGGATAAGAAGTTACAGGACTCACTTTTTTGGAATTAAAGCACAGGCTCTCGGTGTCAGTGATGTAACCCAGTGACCCTTTCCCCAGCCTTTCCATCTGTCTAGCTGGGACCAAGAAAACACACAACTTTCAGATGTTTCTATAAAAGATGTCTGGAGGAAGCCTAAATACCAAGGCCTTCTCTACTTTTAAGATTTGTTTTTTCAGAAGTAGTCCTTGCTAATAGAATTTATTGGAAGATCACAACTTACTGGCCTCATCACACTTGTGAAATAAGGGTCATCCATCCTAATTATGGGCTTCCCTGGTAGCTCAGCTGATAAAGAATCTGCCTACAATGCAGGAAACCCCAGTCTAATTCCTGGGTTGGGAAGATCCGCTGGAGAAGGAAAAGACTACCTACTCCAGTATTCTGGCCTGGAGAATTCCATAGACTGGAGTCCACAAAGAGTTGGACACGACTAAGCAGCTTTCACGTCACATCTCAGTTATGGAAGAAAAGAAAAATAGCATAAGTAACCAACTTGAAGCCAAACCTGATGGCTTTGGTTTTCGTGATGAACCTGAAAAAAAAAAAATGTGCTCAAAACAAGTGAATATCTCACCCAACCTTTTAGGACAGATGATTAGCATCAGCTTCTGAGCGCTTCAAGAGCTTTCCTGAGTTCTCTTGAAGCGTTAAGGTCAGCATGCTGGAGGCTGATGGTGTGGGGAAGCAAGCAGGTCAGGCAGTTAGCAGGAGTCTATGCCCCCTGCAGTGCTGGTAGCTACAGGAAAGAAGGTGCTGCCAGGGTTAGGGCACACTCAGTACCACATTCATTGGACCCTGAGCTACAATGCTAAGACCACTACTTGCCACGCCTCTGGAAGCTCTAGCAAGATGTCAGCAGCCTGGCTCAAGAACTGCTTGAATTGTACAACTACCTTGCAGATCACCATCCTTCCTCTTTTACATTCTCTGAGAATATAAACAATTTACAACTCTAGGAGTGAAAAACAGCAAGGGGAGCTTAAAGGATCCCCAGCCTTTCATCATGAAATTCTATTCATGATGAAAACATTTCCAAAAAGAAGTCAGAGGCAAAATAACCACTCTCCCCGTAGAGGCTGTCATAAGAAGACTCGCATGTGGGTGTCCCAGGCAGAAATACACAGCACACACAAAGGGGAACACTGCAGTTCTTTAGACAGGCGTGGGCAGAAGAAAACCAACAAGGGTGGCGAAACAGCCCTGAGCTGGCAATAATGGGGAGTCATTACCAAATCCTGGAGAGAGAGGAGTTATTGTAGGGAGGGCCACCTGGCAGGAGCTAGAGAACAAGCCAGAGGAAATATCCTGACCCCTCTGTCCTCCCTCCAGTCTCTGCCAGGACCTCCCATTGGCCAAACCAAATGGGTGACCATAAGGCGAGGGAGCCGTGGAAGTTGTCCCTACAGGTCAGCGTGCCCCAGGCCACAGAGCAAGGGAGGACAGTTCTGCAGGGACAAATGGAGGCTCTCCGGCCAACAGAAACTCCAGCAGAACCAAAATCAAAGAATGGAAGCCACAGCTTTTGCCATTTTGAGTCCCTTTGAAAGCAAAGACTATTCCACCCAACCAAATGTATTTTGAGAAAACTTGAAGTTTCCTTTTTCTACAACAGCATATTTGTATGCCAATAAAAAAGAATTATACTAATCCATTCTGTAGCTAAACTCAGAAAAGATGGATGTCAGAGGTGGTACAGAAACATTCCAGTGAAATAATGAAGCATCATCAAGAAAAGGCTCCCTGAAGTGAGAGGAAAGAAGTTTAAGTCCCTGAACGGATAGCTTATCTCTTTCACAGTGTTTCTTTGGAATGAAATGATTTATTACAAAAGGGAAGATTTCTAGACCAGATTTAATGCCAGTCATCCTCATATGTCAAACAATTAAACTACATTTTCACTTATATCCAGCTGGGGGATATGAGAGACTTCTTTTATGGCTTCGTCATATGGTACAGTTTTGAGTCTGCAGGATTCCCATCACTGAGACCAGGATTAGAGACAAGGAACCTTTTATATGATTAAGCAGGAAAAAATTATGTCAAGCTAGCTCTAATTCAGAAATAAATATATTTTAATAAAGCAGAGAGATTCACAAATGACATATAGCTTTGTGTTAACACAATATTCCTGAAAGCTTCTCTAATTATAAAGGGAAACTCCTCTCAAATAAAATATTAGCAGTTTAATCCCTAGGTCGCCATGCACAAAGGAAAACTGACATTGCAGTGGCCTGGAGTTATTGGAACTGAAGCATAACGTTTTTCTTGTGTTGCTGTGCTGGAAGACAATGTCTGTCACTATTAGAAAGAAAGAAAATGAATCTTCAAGAGGATGGTGTACTCTCGCTCAAGAGCTCAGAAAATAGACCTTTTCTTTTTTTTTTTTTTAACAAAAACACATTAGCTTTCCATCAGAAAGCCACTCATACTCTACAATAACTGCCTGTGTTGATATTGCATTGAGGCATGGGTCAACAATAGAAAGATGCTTTCTTTGCTGGCAATTATTTTCAACAGAAAAAGAAAATTCAAGATGTCCATTTGGAAATGTTTTCTTCAGAGTGTAGAAGTTAAACTCATATCTTGACAATCAACCCAGTACTATTATTCCCATTCTCAAATGAAAGTTTTGAAAAATTATTTTCTGCTATAAAGCATAACAGTGAAATCTTTCATTTGGCTCCTTACCTGTGCAATTCCAAAGCAGCGTTTGGAATTTCCAGAAATGGAAGACTATTGAAATAAACATACCAAAATAATAAAGATGACAGAATCTAATTTCCCATTGGAGTTTTCCATTTGATTTTTTAAAAGTTAGGATGAGAACACCTTAAAATGCAGCTTTCCAAGGCCCTAGGGCTTAGGTATTGATTTATTTTCCCGAGATTCACAGCCATCATTAACTTCAAAAGTAAATGAAGCTGGTGAGTATGGCAGAACTTACTAGAAACTCTCCTCACCATCTATTCTTCTCTCCCTCCCAAGGAACAAAATGTCAGTTTCTATCGAAACTGTTACCCAGCTCAATGCCTTTACTGATTTTCCAGGTCTCCATGAGAGCAGGGTGTGGCCATGTGACTAGTTCCAGCCCATAATGTAATAATGTTATATATGTATTTGGTTGTTGTTCAGTCAGTCACTCAATCGTATCTGACTCCTTGCAACCTCATGGACCGCAGCACGCCGGGCTGCTCTGTCCTTCACCGTCTCCTGGAATTTGCTCAGATTCATGTCCATTGAGTCGATGATGCCATTCAACGTCTCATCCTCTGTCACCCCCTCCTCCTCCTTCCCTCGGCCTTTACCAGGACCAGAGTCTTTTCCGGTGAGTCAGGTGGGCCAAAGTATTGAAGCTTCAGCTTCAGTGTCAGTCCTTTCAATTCACATTATGTGTGTGTGTGTTGTGAGGGATTTTATAGAAATTTTCTTAAAAGGCAGGGAATGGGTCATTCTGCTTACCTATCTTCCTTCCTAGGGTAGGGATGTGATTGCTGGAGCTCCTGTGGCCATCATGAGCCATTCGGTGATTTTGAAGATGGTAGAGCAGAAGGCTGGGAGCCTGAAGCCCAGTGATACAGCCTGGAGCCATTGCACAGGCTATGCATGAACTGGCTTTCCCCAGACATTTTATTCATGGGAAAGATATATCTGGCTTATATAAGCCACTGTTATTTGGGGATTTTCTTTACGTTTTTATTGCTTAACACTCTGCTTTGCTTTTGTGAGAAGAAACCCTATTGAGGAACCAAAAGAATGAAGGGGGAAAGGATCGTTGCAGGAAGTGTTTCATCCTTGGGAGATGCCAAAGATCGCTTTCCTGAGTCTCTAAAAATATGACAATCAATGAAGTATCTGCTTCAAAGAAAACTGAATTCATAAACATTACAGGGGGAAAAAAAGGTTTCTAACCAGCATATTTTTAATATGACATTTCCAAACTTTAAAATGACTTTTACCAAAATTGAATGTTATATACGGAAATTTTAACCAAAAAGATGGTGTTGCACAGTACTCACAAATCCTAGGGACCTTAATCGACTCTTCGATAGTATTTACAAGGAAGAGAATACAGGATGAAGGACAAGTGTGTCCCCTGGTCTCTCTCTCCCCCAACTCAGGCGAGGTGACCTGCTCAAATGTTGCTTTCCCAAACCTCAGCTTCTAAAATTCTAATTCACCCACTCCGTCAGTGCCACCTCCACTGACATGCTCTCTCTCCAATTTCTCTTCTTACCACCTACTACTACCTAACAAGCTGCATACATATGTATATATTTTTTTAAATTTGTGTTTCATATTAGTTGCCTATTTCCTGTGCCGGAACATAAGCTCCATGAGGGCAGGGATCTTTTACTGTATTTATAACCCTGACATGCAGGCGTCCCTGTGGGCTCAGTGGTACAGAATCCGCATGCCATGTAGGAGATGAGGGTTCGATCCCTGGGTTAGGATTATATCCCTTGGAGAAGAAAATGGCACTCCCTCCTGTATTCTTGCCTGGGAAATCCCATGGACAGAGGAGCCTGGTGGGCTACAGTCCATGGGGTCACCAGAGTCGGACACAACTCTAAACCACCAGCAACCCTTATATGTAATGGAATGCCTGGCCCACAGCATTTACTCAATAAATATACAGTGTGCTGTAAAAGGAGGACTGTGAAAGCGAAGCTGCTCTCTGACTGGATTATAGGTGGACTGTAACCCCTGGGGTGGGTAGGATATCTGAGTTCATAGGGCTCCAGCGCAGGGAGGCTTCTGCTGCAGAGACCTTGTGATCCTGTGCGTCTTGTTCCAAAGCAAGTTTCGGGGCATGTAGAGAAGGCAATCCCCCGGGCCACAAATTCAGGAAGCCCCACAATGGGGCTCTAGTGTTCCACGGTTGCTTGCTGTCTTGAATTATTTCTTATTAATTTTATCTTTGAATTTGTTTTGTAAGTGACATTTCATGGGTCAGTGGAGTATGCATCAGGGAATCGGAGCCTGGGTTCATCAGGGGTCTCACCCCCTACCTCCCCTCTGCCTCCCCAGGATGGGGGCTCAGCTGCCCACTGCCCTGCTGTGATGCCATGACCACATCTGCCCTCACTCCAGGAAGGGTCCCAGGCATGGGCATCCAGGTGGATCACACACACCCTGTGTGCCAAGTCACCAGGCAAGACCTCTAGCAACCCTGGGATATCTCATTTGCCCGACAGATATCCCCATGACCCAGAGAAAAAGTGAAAATTGCTTAGTCATGTCTGATTCTTTGTGACCTCATGGACTATACAGTCCATGGAATTCTGCAGGCCAGAATAGGAGTGGGTAGCCTTTCCCTTCTCCAGGGGATCATCCCAACCCAGGGATCGAACCCAGGTCTCCTGCATTGCAAGTGGATTCTTTACCAGCTGAGCCACAAGGGAAGCCCAAGAATACTGGAGTGGGTAGCCTATCTCTTCTCCAGTGGATCTTCCTGACCCAGGAATTGAACAGGGGTCTCCTGCATTGCAGGTAGGTTCTTTACCAACTAAGTTATGAGGGAAGCCCATGACCCAGAGAACGTGACATTAAATAGCAAACAAAGAACACTGTGACTGATGAAGAAATCTCAGGTGAAGAAAGAAAAGGCCTTTTTTTTTTTTCGCTTCTGAACAAGGATCCCCATATTTTCTTATTACACTGGGCCCCACAAATGATACAGCAGGCCACACTGGGCACAGATGGCAGAAGGGCCAAGGAAAAGACTCTATTCCAGGGAAGTCCGTGTGTCCTGAGTCCAAGTCCACCAAGCCTTGCCACAGGAGTACTGAGTTCTCCCAGACGCCCTTGAGGCACTGTCCACCCCACCCCACCAATGTCCACCAAGGGATTCTGAGCACCAGAAACAGAGCCACTAAGCCCTTTCCAGTCCCAGTGTCAAGTCAAGGGCCCATCCATGCCTCAGGCTTATCTCCATGCTCTTTGAACTAGTCTGTGTAGTTGCTGGGACTTTTCTGGTGGCTCAGACAGTAAAGCATCTGCCTACAACTCGGGAGACCTGGGTTCAATCCCTGGGTTGGGAAGATCCCCTGGAGAAGGAAATGGCAACCCACTCCAGTATTCTTGCCTGGAAAATCCCATAGATGGAGGAGCCTGGTAGGCTACAGTCCATGGGGTCACAAAGAGTCGGACACGACTGAGCGACTTCCCTTTCTTTCTTTCTTTGATGTTGTTGTTGTCCAGTCTCTCAGTCGTGTCCGACTATTTGCAACCCCATGGACTGCAGCACGCCAGGCTTCCCTGTCCATCACCAGCTCCCAGAGCTTGCTCAAACTCATGTCTGTTGAGTTGATGATGCCATCTTACCATCTCATTCTCTGTCACCCCTTTCTCCTCCTGCCCTCCGTCTTTCCCAGCATCAGGGTCTTTTACAATGAGTCGGCTCTTCATATCAGGTGGCCCAAGTATTGGAGCTTCAGCTTCAATAGCAGTCCTTCCAATGAATAGTCAGGGTTGATTTCTTTTAGAATTGATCAGGCTATGTGAGGATATAAATGCTTGGAGCCAGGAGTATGCGGCTAAGTAACCAGCTCTCTGGGGACAGGTACCCTGATTTGTAGTGTTTGCTGGTTGTCATGCTATAAATATTCCCACCAGGACCAATTCTGAACTATCAATATTTGTTTAGCGAGTTGGCAAACTTCTAGAAAATGAAACAATTGTCTCTCATAAGAAGGCACAAGCAGGCTGCCGCACATTACTGCTTGGAGGGAAGCGGAAAGAGACATTACTGTGATTCCATCTATAATCTCATAACAACAGGAAAGGCATCATTCACAGGAAAAACCCCCAAGAGCCTGAAAATGCGAAAAATATGTGCCAGGTGATGAGAATAATAAAAATGAAAGCAAAGAGGAGATGCGCCACTTTTTAAAAATCAGATTGATAAAAATGCTAATTCTTGGAGCTTCCCTGGGTGCTCAGTGGTAAAGAATCCGCCTGCTAATGCAGGAGATGAAGGTCAATCCTTGGTCTGGGAAGATCCCACATGTCATGGAGCAACTAAGCCTGTGAGCCACAACTACTGAGTCTGTGCTCCAGAGCCTGGGGGCCGCAACTGCTGAGCCCACGTAACCCAGGGCCCATGCTCTGAAGCAAGAGAAACCACCACAGTCAGAAGCTCAGGCACCGCAACTGGAAAGTAGCCCCTGCTTGCCACACTAGAGGAAAATTTTGAGCAGCAATGAAGACCCAGCAAAGCCAAAAATAAATAAATTCTAAAAATTTTTAAAGAAAGATACCAAGTTCCTAAAAAAAAAAAGAGGATGTAATCTCTTTTTAAAAAATGTTAATTCTTAAGCTTTGGTGAGAAAATGAAGACCCAGCACAGCCAAAAATAAATAAATTTTTAAAAAGAAAGAGACAAGCTTCTAAAAAAAGAGAGAGAGAGGATGTAACCTCTTTTTTTTAAAAAAAAATGTTAATTCTTAAGTTTTGGTGAGACTGGCAGAAATGTCATTTTGTTCAGACACTTTGGAGAGCACTTGGATAGTGTTCAGTAAAATTATAAATGTATGTAAGCCCAGCAGTTCCTCTTGGGGGTAGCTGAGGGCAGTTCCCACGTGGATATAAGGATGTTCCCCTATAGGATTCTGATCATGAGCTCCAGGATCTGTCCTCCAGCATCAACACTTAGCAACTAAGGGCCGGTCTTGTTTCAATTTTATCCCTACCTGCTTCTCTACTCTAAATGAAGTAGAGAAGCAAATATTGGCAAGTTGAAAAGTAAATATATTATTTCCAGCTTGTGCTGGAAATTTCCAGACATCATATTATTTCATCCATAAATATTAATATTATATCAAACTTTAAAAACAAAACAAAAAAGAACCCTGAAGTAGGCTTTTGTTGGGTATGGAGGGTAACCAAGGAAGGGCAGATAAAAGGGCAAGGGTGCTTTTATGAGCCCGCTGGAGTCTGGTTAGCTTAAACGTAATGTTTCAAGCGTGTTCCCTGGGGAAATTGCCCCTGTTCCTACCAGACACAGCGGGCTGAAGGGACAGCCTTCTAGTGCTGGGCAGATTTTTGAGGTGAAATAGAATCTGTACTAGCTAATCAGCTTATTGGATAAAAAAAAAAACTAAGGCCTGAGATCTGCATCGTCCTTACAAACCTCTAATGCAGGGGGTGGCTCTTCTCTGGCTCCGTCCAAGATTCACTTTATCATCATTATTTAAAAATATATATGTGCCTCACTGCTGTATTTAAAATGGACAACCACCAAGGGACTACTGTAGAGCACAGGGAACTCTACTCAGTGTTATGCGGCAGCCTGAAGAGTTTGGGGGAGAATGGATAGACAGGTATATATGGCTGAGTCCCTTCACTGTTCACCTGAAGCTATCACAGAATTGTTAATCAGCTATACCCAGTAAAAAATAAAGTTTTTTTAAAAATGAATTTGCATTTTTCTTTAAAAAAAAATGTGTTCCTGATAACCAGGAAATAAAAATAGCAAATATATAATTACTCCAATCCCAAAGAAAGGCAATGCCAAAGAACGCTCAAACTACCGCACAATTGTACTCATTTCCCATGCTAGTAAAGTAACGCTCAAAATTCTCCAAGCCAGGCTTCAGCAATACGTGAACCATGAACTTCCAGATGTTCAAGCTGGTTTTAGAAAAGGCAGAGGAACCAGAGATCAAATTGCCAACATCTGCTGGATCATCAAAAAAGCAAGAGAGTTCCAGAAAAACATCTATTTCTGCTTTATTGACTATGCTAAAGCTTTTGACTGTGTAGATCACAATAAACTGGAAAATTCTGAAAGAGATAGGCATGCCAGACCATCTGACCTGTCTCTGGAGAAACCTGTATGCAGGTCAGGAAGCAACAGTTAGAACTGGACATGGAACAACAGACTGGTTCCAAGTTGGGAAAGGAGTATGTCAAGGCTGTATATTGTCACCCTGTTTGTTTAACTTATATGCAGAGTACATCATGAGAAATGCTGGCTGGAAGAAGCACAAGCTGGAATCAAGATTGCTGGGAGAAATATCAATAACCTCAGATATGCAGATGACACCACCCTTATGGCAGAAAGTGAAGAACTAAAGGGACTTTTGATGAAAGTGAAAGAGGAGAGTGAAAAAGTTGGCTTAAAGCTCAACATTCAGAAAACTAAGATCATGGCATCTGGTCCCATCACTTCATGGGTAAGAGATGGGGAAACAGTGGAAAAAGTGTCAGGCTTTATTTTTGGGGGCTCCAAAATCACTGCAGATGGTGATTTCAGCCATGAAATTAAAAGACGCTTACTACTTGGAAGGAAAGTTATGACCAACCTAGACAGTGTATTAAAAAGCAGAGATATCACTTTGTCAACAAAGGTCTGAATAGTCTAGGCTATGGTTTTTCCAGTAGTCATGTATGGATGTGAGAGTTGGACTATAAAGAAAGCTGAGCATCGAAGAATTGATGCTTTTGAGCTGTGGTGTTGGAGGAGACTCTTGAGAGTCCCTTGGACTGCAAGAAGATCCAGCCAGTCCATCCTAAAGAAGATCAGTCCTGGGTGTTCATTGGAAGGACTGATGCTGAAACTGAAATTCCAATACTTCCACCACCTGATGCGAAGAGCAGACTCGTTTGAAAAGACCCTGACGCTGGGAAAGATTGAGGGCAGGAGAAGGGGAAGACAGAGGATGAGATGGTTAGATGGCATCACCAACTCATCAGACATGGGTTTGGGTGGACTCCAAGAGTTGGTGATGGACAGGGAGGCCTGGTGTGCTGCGGTTCATGGGGTCACAAAGAGTTGGATAAGACTGAGCGACTGAACTGAACTGAATTAACCATCTGAGAGATCTTTAAAATGACAGTGGTCTTGCTAAATTCACTCCTAGCTATAAAATTTTGTCTCAGTGTAATAGTTCATATTGAAAAAATGTCATGATATTAGCAATGATTTTTCCAGGTTGTTTACAAACATTAATCAAAATAATTCCCCATTCCAGTTTGTTGCTTTGGTTTGTGTTTTGTGGAAGGCCTTTCAGAACTTTGTTTTAATCTGAAAATAAATCAACCAGAGATTGAAAACTAGAAAAGTAAAAAATACGAAGCACTCTCACATTTTAAGAGACACTGCATGAAACTCTTAGTAAAATGCTCTATATTTAGTTTCAGTTAAGTGCTAGAAAATTTCCAGACTACAATAGAGAATATTTTCTCCACATGGAACATGGCTTTCTAATTCCTGCACACTAAGGTAATTCCCCTAAACTGTTCCCTTACTCACTTTCGCATGGTAAGAATCATTACTCATTAGACTTAAGACTCATTAGATTTTAAGCAGTAAGCAGCTGGTGGGGAGGGCAGAGAAAAGAAAGTGCAAAAGAACACTGTGATTAATTGTTTTTCTTTTTCTTCTTTCTGATTTCTGATTAGGACGTTCTGAAAGCACAGAGATCTGGCTAGCTTTTCTGCAGTAGTAAGTCAGCACCTCGCCCTGAGGCCTGTGCTGAGACCAAACTGAACTTCCATCCAGAGCAAGGGCAAGGCTGAAATGAAAGACTGGGAACACTGTTAGATGATAAACATCAACTACTCTGAGAGCAAGAAAGCCAGAGGTATGCTGTCCACACTGATACAAGAGGTGTCCTTGATGGATCTGTCACAATCACGCCTCCAGCTCTTAAACATCATAACTTTCCTCTTGATAATATCTGATTCCCACCCCACTTCTATAAGCTCCCAAACAATTCTGTTCATTTTTTTATCTTTTGGCCGAGCCGTGTGGGTTGGTTGCAGGATCTTAGTTCTCCAACCAGGGATTGAACCCAGACCCTTGTAGTAAAATCACAAAGTCCTAACCACTGGATCTCCAGGGAATTCCCTACGTCCTCTTTATTGATTCATCTAGTTTGCCTATAAGGACGTTGTATTTCAAAATTTTTTCATGACATTTAAAGCTAGGATAAAATCAGATATTTTATGGAAATATGCTTGTCATTTATCCTGGCTCCCCTCTTGAGGATGGGGAATGGGTGGCTGTCGTTCAGTCACTAAGTCGTGTCCGACTCTTTGCGACCCTATGGACTGCAGCACCCCAGGCTCCCCTGTCCTTCTCTATCTCCAAGAGTTTTCTCAAACTCATGTTCATTGAGTTGATGATTCCATCCAGTCACCTCATCCTCTGTCACCCCCTTCTCCTTCCCTCAATCTTTCCCAGCCCAGGATCTTTTCCAGTGAGTCAGCTCTTCATGCCATGTGGCCAAAGTATTGGAGCTTCAGCTTCAGCAGCAGTCCTTCCAGTGAATATTCAGGGTTGATTTCCTTCAGGGTTGATTTCCTTCAGGAATGACTGGTCTGATCTCCTTGCCGTCTAAGGGATTCTCAAGAGGAATGGGACTGCTTCCTTCACGGTTTTTGCCTGGGCAGCAGGACAATGTGAGGGTCAAGAGCCTGGACTCTGGATCATCTAACACCAGTTTATGATATTGAGTCAGATGTTGCATCAAGCAGCCTCTGTTTACTCATCTGCAAAATGGAATAATAATGCTGATACCTGGCAGCATTGTTGTGAAAACGCAATGAGAAAATGCATGTTCAGCCCTGCCTTAGCCACGTGATGGAGAAACTAAGCACAAGAGAGACTGCCTCAGAGAAGCTGCTTAAATTCCTCCTCAAGCCCAAACTCCACCTCCAACTCTTTTGCCCAAGGGCCAGCCAGCCACTTCTCTCTCTCTGCCTGCTCAGCCACTCGGTTTAAGTCTCTTTTATTTATAGAGATGTGGATGAACCTGGAGTCTGTCATACAGAGTGAAGTAAGTCCGAAAGAGAAAAAGAAATGTCATCTATTAACGCGTGTATGTGGAATCTGAAAGATGGTGCAGATGGATCTGGTTCCAGGGCAGGAATAGAGACACGGGCATAGAGAACTGACAAGTGGGCACAGTGCAGGGGAGAGGAGGGTGGGATGAATTGGGAAATTCGGTTTGACATGAATACACTGTCATATGTAAAATAAACAGCTGGGGGGACCTCACAGGGAGCCCAGCTCAGTGCTCTGTGATGACTTAGATGGGTGGGATGGAGGAAGGTATAGCGAAGGGGGCTGAAAAGGGAGGGGACATGTATACACTTCTGTATTGTTCAGTCGCTAAATCATGTCCAACTCCTTAACTGGATGGACTGTAGCCCATCAGGCTCCTCTGTCTGTGGGATTTCCCTGGCAAGAACACTGGAGTGGCTTGCCATTTCCTTCTCTAGGGGATCTTCCTGATGCAGGGGATTGAACCCCATGTCTCTTATGTCTCCTGCACTGGCAGGCGGATTCTTTACCCCTGAGCCACCGGGGAAATCCCAGGTGATGCTAGTGGTAAAGAACTCCCCTGCCAGTGCAGAAGATGGAAGAGGAGAAGGGTTTGATCCCTGGGTGGAGAAGATCCCCTGGAGAAGGAAATGGCAACCCACTCCAGTATTCTTGCTGGAGAATCCCATGGACAGAGGAGCCTGGCTGGCTATAGTCCAGAGGGTTGCAAAGAGTCAGACACGACTGAAGTGACTTAGCAAACACGCACGCACACACATGTACACCTATAACTGATTCACTTTGTTGTACAGCCAAAACTGACACAACATTGCAAAGCAATTATACTCGAATAAAAATAAAATAAGTGGATTAGACTGGATTGTATATAAATTCCCTCTCAGGCATAAAATTCTGTTACTCCTTTTGAACTGATTGACACACCATCGTTTGTTTTTACAAAACAATATGCAAAATCCTATAGTAAGTGAAACTGTGATCAGATATCAGAGACCCTTCTTGCACACATGAAACCTAAACACAGGAAACCCACTCCAAGGGCTCTAAAATGAATGAACCTAGAAGGGGCTGCTGGATCCCTTGATGAGAAACAGTTTCCATTTATGAAGTCAGGCTAAATCATTCTTGGTTTTATCCAGTGAAAAAACAGGAAATCACCACTATGACCTGTGAAAACTCACTATTATCACATTTGCTCATGGAATGGACAGTTTTCCCAAAGGGCATAAAGTAGGCAAACCCATGTATCCATCAACCATTACTTATATCACATTTGACTGTTTGCAAAGCATTTTCACAACCATCTTCCACAGGACCCAGTTCATCCTAAGTAAATCATTTTCCAGAAACTCCGCTCTTCTGAAAAGTATGAGCCCCTCTGTTCCATCAAAGTTGAAGCCCCTCAACTGTGGATCCCACCAAAAGATGATCACAGTAGTTTTGGGTTTTTTTTTTTATCACAGTAGGTTTTGAGAATGCATTTTCCAACTACATTATTGAATATTTAGTACATGTGTCTGTGTGTGTAAGATGCCATATTTCATAGAGTTTAAGATGTATGTTTTTCACATTTAGTAAGTCAAAAGAGAAAAACAAATATTGTATAGTAACACATGTATATGGAATCTAGAGAGATGGTACTCATGAGTCTATATGCAGGGCTGGAATAGAGACACAGGCATAGAGAAAAGATTCTTGGACACAGCTTGGGAAAGGGAGGGTAGCACGAACTGAGAGAGTAGCAGGGCAACGTATATATGTTACTATACATAAAACAGATACCCGGTGGGAAGTTGCTATATAGCACAGGGAGCTCGACCTGGTGCTCTGTGACAACCTAAAGGAGTGGGATGGGGTGGGGTGAGGTTCAAAAGGGAGGGGACATGTGTATACCTACGGCTGTTTCATGTCGATGTACGGCAGAGTCCAGCACAACATTGTAAAGCAATTATCCTCCAATTAAAAATAAATTTTTTTAAAGGATGCACTTTTTTTTCACATTTAAGGTCTTCGAATTCAAGATACATCTGTCTTAGCCCTGTGTACTAGGCGAGGTAAGAGTCCCCCAAATTCATGTCCGTCCAGAAACTCAGAATGTGACCTTGTTGGGAAATAAAATCTTTGTAGCTGCGATCAGTTACAATGAGGTCCTCCTGTTTCAGGATGGCCTTAAAGCCCACATGCCTGGCGTCCTTACAAGGAGACGAGAGGACACGTCAAAGACAGGGGTGACACAGGGAAGGCCACATGACAGCAGAGACAGAGATTACAGTGATGTGTCTACATGCCAGGGACATACACCGAGATCTGCAGGCGACCACTAAAAGCTAGGAAGAGGCGAGAAGGGATCTGCCTATAGAGCTCCTTGCAGGAAGCATGGTCCTGCCAGGGCCTTGGTTTCTGTCAGCCTCCAGGACTGTGAGAGAAGACACGCCTGCTGTGTCCAGCCACTTGGAGTGTGGCCATTGGCTTCCGACACTTTAGGAAACTAATATACCTGCAAAGTCTGCATACTTATGTGCACAACATGCGCACACATGACACGCACATAGGTTTGCTTGCTTTTCATTTCTCTTTCCTCATTTATACAGGAAGGAGGAAGGGAAGGAACAGCCTCTGAACTGCCGGGCAGCACTGAGGAGCCAGCCTTGCGGAGGCCAGGCCAGCTCTTGGAGCTCCCACGGCTCCTGGCCATCAGCACGCATGTGCATGGGGGAGACTACTGGCCTGACCACCCTGCGAATTGGGCACGGAGGAAGTCCCCTATCATGGAATGAAAGGACCTACCAGGCAATCACGACATCAGTCTTCACCTACAAGACAAATGATTAGTGTCCTGGGAAGTTTTCTTAACTTCAATTTGTTATCTGCTCTGAACTTGTCATCAATGGATAAACCTTAGCCTTCTCTGCCCCAGCCATCAAGGAAAGAGTCAAGAGTGTGGGCAGGGAGGGCCATAGCAGAATAAGTGGATGGGGTAAGTCCCTGGGGACAGGCTTGGGGATCTGCCCAAAGCAGATGCTACAAGGACCTGACTTCTGCCCTTCAAGACCCAGGGGCATGAGCTGGTGGGGCGGGGGGTCCTAGAGTGGACCTGAGTAGAGAGTCCTCCCTGAAAGCGCTAACCCCTGACATAGCACAGCCACCATCTAACTCAGGCTCTGGATGCAGATCTGCAGGAGCGAGGCATCTGATCCAGTGGCCTTGACTAGGAGTGAGACCAGTTAATGCAAACAAGCAGCTTGCCCTGTAAATGCAAGCAGCCACTTCTTTTTTGTTAGGCCTCGGGCTCAGGGTTCAGAATCCCCAGACACTTGCCACAAGTGGTACCATAGGGGTTGCCAGTTGCAACCCCTATATGTTAATACATGGCTACCTAGCTCCACCCCCTTACCGGGTCAAAAAACCAGAAAAAATAGTTGAATATGTTAAGTATTCTTGGATATGGGAAGACCTTTCTATGTATGATTTCAAAGGGAGAAAACCATAAAGAATGAGTGGTTTTAGAAAATAAAAATGTTCAGTGTATGGGGAAAAAAACGATCAACTAAAGGACAAATAAACTACAAAGGGGCCAGAGAAGCCAGAGGAGGGGCCGTGAGGGTGCCCATAGAGTGCCCATAACAAGTATGTCGATGACAAGTGGTTGGCCAGTAGGCTTAGAGGTGAAAGGTCAGAGCAGCAGGATCTGGTCCTTGAGTGCTTCTTTCTTCAGGCTGCTCAGATGCCCCCTGACCGAAGGGGAGTGTGCTGAGCAGGCATGACAGTGGGGTCAAGAGGCTGCAGCTGGAGGAGCAGAAGGAAGTGGGAACACCTCCTTGGAGGCTGACAGTCACCAGCCCCAAATCCAGAGGGACTTTTCAGCTGACTCCTCAGTGGCAGCAGAGTTTGTAAATACAGTGAAAGACCAGGCCAGAAAAGGGCATCATCCGTCAACCTAAAATTCAGTATCCTTTTACCAAATGGGTTATTTAGCTGTTTTAACCATTGATTGTGGACTTCCCTGGTGGTCCAGTGGTTAAGACTCCACATTTCCACTGCAGGGGGTGCAGGTTTGATCCCCAGTCAGTCGGGGAACTAAGATCCCTCATGCCACACGCTGTGGTCAAAACACACACACACACAAACTGATTGTAACTCAGTCAATTGACAAAGTCGAGAGGGTGATCAGTTTAGGATCCGAAGCTGATGCAAACCACCAAACCATAACTCTTGTCACCGAGCTGCTTAATCTACACATATTTCAAATCTACACATAACAGATCATCCTGTCTCTCAGTGAAACTGCAGGATTTCAGCATTTACAAGCTAGTTCTGGCTCCATGGCAACCCTTATTACATAGCACAGGACAGCATCTGGAGATTCTAAGCCCTGAGCCTGAGGCCTAAAGAAAAAGAAGTGAGTGCAACATTTCAGTGACAGGCTGACTCCCTAAAGGAATAAAAATTAAGAATTTAAGTCACAACGGCTTGATAAATCACTGATTTGACGATTTTCTTCCATGATGGCCTAGTGCTAAAGAATCCACCAGCTAAGGGAGGAGACATGGGTTTAATCTGTGGGTTGAGAAGATCCCCTGGAGAAGGAAATGGCAACCCACTCCAATTTTCTTGTCTGAGAAATCCCATGGACAGAGGAGCCTGGTGGGTGACAGTCCATGAGGTCGCAAAAGAGTTGGACACGACATGGCAACTAAACAACAACACATTCTAGAAAAGAGGAGACAAAAGGGAACTGACTCTGCCTTTGGTCTCCATGTCAACCCACAGGAGGGACTAACCAGGGGTAGAGAAGACTCACCAGGACAAGAGTCCCCTGCAGGGTGGACAACAGACCGAAGTCGACCCAAAGGTGTGTCCTGGACACTTAAGAGAGCAGCTTTCAAAACGTGTAGGGAAAAGGTGCATGTGTCTTCCAGGGTCTGGAAGATTCTGGCTCTGCTCCTACATCAGTCTCCTAAGGCATGGTGGGGTCCAGCAGGAACAAGGCCACACTATGACTTGCAGATGAGAGCTGCTGTCGGGAGGAGAGGTACTGAGGAGGTCAGAGGGGTTGTCACGTGGCCCCCCACGGCTGGGCGCATCAGTCCTCGGTCGTCTGTGGGGCAGAGGAAACCACGGCAGTTCAACTCCGAGCTGCCAGCTGAAAGTTTCTCTACATCGTCTCTCGTCCTCTGCCCTGGTTGGCTCCTGCCTTTCCCCTGGAGCCACTGTTGCTGCCTTCCCACGCTCTCTGCCAGGACTGGGCGACTCTGAACTCATGCTTCCTGGACTCCTCCAGGCTGTGGCTGTTGGCTCTTTGAGACTCTGGCTCCTCTGTTATCACCATTGCGGGTCCAGAGGTCACAGAAGGATTTGCCAAGACTACTGCACCTGGCCCCGTATACAGCGGCAGGCAGAGAGCCTGGCGTGCAGAGAGAGACGTGAGAGAGATGGATATCACGAAGGTGGCCCAAGGCAGCATTGTCACTATCGTGACCGTGTTTTCTGAAGCGTCTGTGACTATAGAGTTTGTCCCCATGGGACCGGTACACTCATCACTCCAGTCCTTTCTCGAAAAAGCCCTGCAGCTTCCTTCTAGTCTGCCCAGGCCCCCAACCTTTGAACTTCATCGGCTTCTCTGGATTTGCCCTGATTGTCTCTTGCTAGCCTCTTCCAGCTGATAACAAGTTGGGAAGATTGGCTTTCTGCTGTGACATTTCCCCACCATCCTGCCTTTTGGAATGCCTTCCAGGGGACTTCCCTCGTGGCCCAGTGGCTAAGACTCTGAGCTTCCAATGCAGGGGGCCTGGGTTCTATCTAGTCAGGAAACTAGATTCCACATATCACAGCTGAGATCTACCACAGCCAAATAAATAAATACTGGGGAAAAAAAAAAAGATTGCCTTGCAGGGTCCAGGTGAGTAGCCCACTCAACCTTGGCTTCTCCAGGGGGAGAAAATCAAACAAAGGTAATGTTTATTTCTTACAGAAGACCTGGAAAGTATAATAAAGAAGAAAATTAAAATTACCCATGCCCCCAGCCAAGAGAGTTAATCACAGATAACATTTTAAAGAATTTCCAGAAATACGTAATTTGAATTTACCATTATTTAAGTTGTGTATGTGTGTGTGCATATTCAAGTATATTAAGTGTACATATATATGTACTCACATTTATCTTTTCCCCACATGATTATATATGTATATACGTGTGGGTGAACATAACATGCAAATTCTTAGAAAACGTTTTAGTAAATAACTATATAAGTTTCTGTTTTATGAATATACCATAGGTTAGCAATTCACTTCCTTCTGGACTTTTAGGCTGTCTCTGAATGTTGCTACTTGTAGGAAAAAAGAACATATACGCCCTCTATTGTGTTCTTTTTTTTTTTTGTGATCTTTTTTTAAAAATGTCAGTGGCTGGAGACTTATTTATTTATTTTGGCCATGCCGTGGGACCTGTGAGACATTAGTTTCCCCACCAGGGATTGAACCTGTGCTCCCAGCATCGCTCTCCCATGTCCTTGCCTCAGCATCACAAGAGGGAGCCTCCCCCAGAGATGTCCCTCCTCCCCCAGCACCTCCGCAGGGAGACGAGCAGCTAGTTCCACTGCCAGGTTTTGATTCTAACCTGGATCAATGTTTAACTAACAGTCAGGGTTACAGAGCCTTCAAAGTGGTCAGTTCCTCTCTCACAGCCTGTGTCAAACGTGGGGGGTCTGCTCCACCCCACCACCCGCTGATGGAGACACCAGTAACTGTCATCGGTGTAGCAGCTGGGAGAGTGGACATCACGTTGGTTCACCCTATCTGTCTTCACACCGCACCTGACCATACGGAGCCCTGCTGGATTTGACGCAGCGAGAAGGAAGAGGCCTTCTCTGCCACAGGTCTAGACAAGGGGTTAGCAGAAAGCGCTGCTTTGGGGTTATGGGCTAATTGCCTAGAGTAGTTATTTAACAAAATACGAAATGTAAGGAGAGACACACAGAACCCTCGAGGCCCCAGGCTGGCCACCCTCCCCAGCCTATCCTCACTCAGGGGTAGCGGCAGAGTGAGTCTGCAGAACCACTCTGTCATTGCTGTCACACATCCCATTCCTTCCTCTAGGATGTGAGGACACTTGTCATTCACCAACCTCTTTGCATAGACAGAAAAATCTAGCCAAGCAAACGAGTGCTGAGCTCTGCTTCAGTTGCGTCTGACTCTCTGCAACCCTATAGACTGTAGCCCAGCAGGCTCCTTTGTCCACGGGATTCTCCAGGCAAGAACACTGGACTGGGTTGCCATGCCCTCCTCCAAGGGATCTTCCCAACCCAGGGATGGAACTTGCGTCTCTTACGTCCCCTGCCTTGGCTGGTGGGTTCTTTACCACTAGCGCCACCTGGAAGGCACCACACAAGCAGATGAGACTACCTATCAATCAACAGCTGAGACTCAAGGGACAGAATTTGTCCTAGAAAGGGACTTTGTTTTGATGTCATTGTTGAGGTTGTTTTAATAGCTGGATCAATAAAACACAGAGGCAAGTGGCCCGAAGTGGAGATTCCACATAAGTTTCTGTGATTACCTGGTCAAGACTGAAGGTCGGAGGAGAAGGGGATGACAGAGGATGAGATGGTTGGATGGCATCACTGACTCATTGGACATGAGTTTGAGTAAGCTCCAGGAGTTGGTGATGGACAGGGAGGCCTGGCGTGCTGCAGTCCATGGGGTCACAAAGAGTCGGACACAACTGAGCAACTGAGCTGAACTGAGCCCCAGAATTCTGCTCTCAGCAGCAAGATAGTGGAAGTAGCCAAGTGGGCAGAGCTGAGCAGGAGGTCTGTCCCTCAGGTTCAGCTGGACGGGGAGGGCCAGCTGAATTCTTTGAATCCCACATTAACTATTCAGACAGAAGAAGTTTCTGTACTATGTGTTATTTCCAAGAAATTTCATGCAATCTCTGTGAGGACTAAGCAAGACTTTTTTTCAATACTCAATGTGAATTTTGAAGCAAGAACGTTAAAAATTCTTGGGATAATAAGAATTTATAACGTTGGGATGATATTTTTACAACTCAGGGGGCAACCTTCATGTTTTAAAATTCTGCTAGAGGGCGCTCCTGATGGTTCCGAGGTGAAGAATCTGTCTGCCCATGCAGGAGACACGGGTTCCATCCCTGGGTCAGGAAGATCCCACGTGCTGTGGAGCAACTGAGTCTGTGTGCCACAGCTATTGAGCCTGTGGCCTAGAGCCCAGGTGTCACTTCTAAGCCTGCATGCCCTAGAGCCCATGCTTTGCAAACAGAGAAGCCCGCAAAAGTGAGAAGACCGCATGTCACAATGACAGAGTAGCCTGCACTCGCCACAGCTAGAGAAAAAGTCCACACAGCAACAAAGACCCAGAACAGCCAAAAATAAAATAAATACAAAATCAAATCATAAAATTCTGGTAGATTTGCCATGTAGGAATAGAAGAAGAATCAGGACATCATTTTATTTAGCTCTTCATTAAACAAGTAAAAGATACTAGGAGGACTTCTGGGTTGAACTGGTGGATTGAACACGTGCATCTCAGTTCACTCCCTCCTGAAATCTACAGGAAAGAGATTTAAACAACCGAAGACAAAAATAGAAATCCACAAGGACAGAGAGAACATGGAGCACAGAGAGAACACCAAGCACATTCTGGAAACTGGAAATCAAATGAGCTGGTGGTGACTGATTAGGAGACCCGAGAAAGTCAGTTCCTACATCAGCAGTGAGGAAAGCTGAAAGCACTGGTTTACCCTGCAGAAACCTGAAGACACAGGAGCTGGCAATACCCAGGGCTCCCTTGTCCACTCAGTCACAAAACTACCGGACACGACGAATGACTGTAGTATGGTGCATCCACCATGGGATGGTATTCAGCACTGAAAAGAAATGATCTATCAAGCCGTGAAAAGACATGGAGGAAATTCAAAAGCATATTACCAAGTGAGAGAAGTCAATCTGACAAGGCCACATACTGTATGGTTCCAACTAATGTCACATCCTGAAAAAAGCAAAACTATGAAAACATTAAAAAGATCACTGGTTGCCCAGCATTGTGGGGGAGCGTAGGGATGAAAATGGGCTACATTATGGTGGTGGACCTACTCTGAATGATACTGTAATGGTGGACACATGTCTTTTATACACTTGTCCCAACCCAGAGAATGCACAACACCAAGGGTGAGCCCTAACATAAGCTATCAACTTTGGTCAATAAAAATGTGTCCGTGTTGGTTCATTGATTGTAATAAATGAGCCACACAGACAAAGGGATATTGATGGTGAGCAGGGTGAGTGTGGATGAGAGGTTTATAGGAACCTGTTCTTTTTTCTCCAATTTTCTGAGAACCCAAGACAGTTCTATACAATAAAATTTACTAGTTTAAAAAGTGCCATAATATGTTCTATTTAGGAAATCCTTGCCCCACTTGGAATGTTCTCTTCCAATATTTTTATGATTTTAATTTTTACATCATAATCAGTCAGGAATTTTTTGGTTGCTAGAAATCAGAATTTGGAGAAGGAAATGGCAACCCACTCCAGTGCTCTTGCCTAGAGAATCCCATGGACGGAGGAGGCTGATAGGCTGCAGTCCATGGGGTCGCTTACAAATCAGACACAACTGAGCGACTTCACTTTCATTTTTCACTTTCATACATTGGAGAAGGAAATGGTAACCCACTCCAGTATTTTTGCCTGGATAATCTCAAGGACAGGGGAGCCTGGTGGGCTGCCGTTCTCAGGGTTGCCCCGAGTCAGACATGACTGAATTGACTTAGCAGCAGCAGCAGAAGGGAGAGGTAAGAGGGCAGGAGATGAGCTAGAAAGGGGCAGGAATAATTTACTAGGATGATGGTTTTATATATATATAAACATATATATTAAATATAAAATATATACTTATATATAACATATATTAAATATATAATTATAATATATATTATATATTATATATATATGGGAAATAGATGGGGAAACAGTGTCAGATTTTATTTTTTTGGGCTCCAAAATCACTGCAGATGGTGATTGCAGCCACGAAATCAAAAGACACTTACTCCTTGGAAGGAAAGTTATGGCCAACCTCAATAGCATATTGAAAAGCAGAGACATTACTTTGCCAACAAAGGTCCGTCTAGTCAAGGCTATGGTTTTTCCAGTAGTCATGTATGGATGTGAGAGTTGGAAAGTGGAAAAGGCCGAGTGCCAAAGAATTGATGCTTTTAAACTGTGGTGTTGGAGAAGACTCTTGAGAGTCCCTTGGACTGCAAGGAGATCCAACCAGTTCTTCCTAAAGGAGATCAGTCCTTGGTGTGCATTGGAAGGACTGATGTTGAAGCTGAAACTCCAATACTCTGGCCACCTGATGCGAAGAGCTGACTCATTGGAAAAGACTCTGATGCTGGGAAAGATTGAGGGCAGGAGAAGAAGGGGACAACAGAGGAAAAGATGGCTGGATGGCATCACCGACCTGATGGACATGGGTTTGGGTGGACTCCAGGAGTTGGTGATGGACAAGGAGGCCTGGCGAGCTGCAATTCATGGGATCGCAGAAAGTCAGACACAACTGAGCGACTAAACTGAACTGAATATATAATTATATGTAATAGATATTAATATCTATTAGATATATATCTATAAGATATATCTATTACATATAATATAATTATATATTAAATATATATTATATGTTTTATATGAATATATACTAAAATTATATATATTATGTATTAAATATATTGTCATATTATATACTGTATTATAGTTTTATATATTACATATAACATATTATAGATATTACAAAAATATATAATTAAATATATTTTTATATATGTAATTATATACACTATATTACATATATTATATTATATATAATTATTATATATAATAATATATATATTATATGAACTGAATTAACCACCTGAGAGAACTTTAAAATGACAGTGGTCTTGCTAAATTCATTCCTAGCCATAAAATTTTGTCTCAATGTAATATAATATTATTATAAATACATATAATATAATATTACATATAATATATAGAAGATTCATATATAATTATAAATTATAATATATAATAATATAATATTATACATAAGTATATATAATTTATTATAATTATATATTATATAATACATGTATATAAATCACATATTATAATATATAATATATATTATATATTATTATAACTGTG
>ML660216.1:13374970-13473460 GCA_007570785.1 Antilocapra americana | reverse complement strand
TATGCTATCTATAAAATATATATTTACATATATCTATATTTATATCTATCTATCTGTATATATATATACATATATATCTCTTACAGGGTGGTGGATGTGCACCTTTATAAAAATCTATGAATCTGTACCTTTAAAATCAATGCATTTTACTTTATGTAAATTATACTTTAAAATTTACATTAAAAAGTTTAATAGGTTTAGAAGATAACACTGAAGAAATTTTCTAGAAAGTCAAGTAAAGACACTAAGAAAAAATAGTCAGAGAAGGATAAGAAAATCGGAGGACCAGTCCAGGAGGCACCATTACAAATAGCACAAGTTTCTCCAGAAGAAGAGAACCAAGAAGATAAAGGGGATGAAATTACCAAATAGAAATTTCTGAAAAGTAGTCTATATATGCATTTTAAATCTTAACTTTTCATTTAACCTCCCTGCTTGAGGATCACCCCTAATGTCAGTACTCAAATATCTGCCTTATTATAAGCACCGCATGCTGCTCCCCTACTGGAGAGCTCATAATTACCTAACAGTCTTGTGATGACTGACATTTCTGCAGCTTCCAATCCTTTGATATTATAAGCAATGTTGCTAATACCACGTGGCTCAGCCGGTAAAGAATCTGCCTGCAATGCAGGAGACACAGGAGATGCGGGCTCCATCCCTGCGTGGGAAAGCTCCCCTGGAGGAGGAAATAGCAATCTACTCCAGCACCCTTGCCTGAAAAACCCCAGAGGAGCCTGGTGGGCTACAGTCCAAAGGTTTGCAAAGGGTCGGACGCAACTGGACAACTAAGAACACACACCTTCATAATTTCCCACATAAGAGAATATCTCTAGAAAAATGTCTGGAAGTTAAATTGCTCAGTCTAAGGATATATGCACTTTAATTCTAATTGGTTTTGCTAGACTGCCCTCCATAGAGATGATAAAGTCTACAATCCCACCTTGATATGAGTGCCATTTCCCTTAGTCTCATTAATATGCTGTATCAGTGAGCTTTTTCATCTTAGTCTAATGGGGAAAGGCACTACATCCCATTGTATTTTAATTTTCATTTCCCAAATTGAAGCTTTTGAAATGTGTTTTTGTGTTTAATATTTGGGAAAAACATGAGCAATAAACTAGGTAATAATGGATTATAATTAAAAGACTGAAATAGCCATGAGTCCATAATAATAAAAATGATTAACTGAAAAAGGGGAAGAGATGTGACAACTCTTCCTTACAGAAGAATCTCAATAAATAAATGTTGAAGGAATGGGAGGCTGAAAATAGGTGATCACCACTGAAACATCACAATGGGGCTTCCCTATGCGAAGTCCGGTGGGTAAGACTCCATGCTACCAATGCAGGGGGCCTGGGTCTGACCCCTGGTCAGGAAACCAGATCCCACATGTCACAACTAACAGTTACCAAGCTGAAACAAAGACCCGAAGCAGCCAAATAAATAATAAAAAACCCAACATCACAGTAACAACTGCTACAGGTAAAATTCACTGATAGATGTTAACATTAGTGGGTAAAAGCTTAAGAGCAAATAGGATATTTACATAGTCTCAAAAACATCTCACCCAAAATAACTCAGAAGGGAAAATAGTAAATTTACAGTGATAAAACAGCAGATACCTCTTTAGCCAAGCATTCAAAGTTACTACATCAACATCACGGAGTCCTGATGTTGCACCGAGAAGGTACCTCACTCCTCAGTTTAATCAGGGGAAAATACCAGACAAACCCAAACAGAGGGACATTCTACAACATAGCTACTCAGTACTCTTTTAAAGTGTCCAGTTCCGTTCAGTACAGTTCAGTCGCTCAGTTGTGTCTGACTCTTTGCGACCCCATGGACTGCAGCACTCCAGGCCTCCCTATCCATCATCAACTCCTGGAGCCTACCCAAACTCATGTCCATTGAGTCGGTGATGCCATCCAACCATCCCATCCTCTGTTGTCCCCTTCTCCTCCAGCCTTCAATCTTTCCCAGCATCAGGGTCTTTTTAAATCAGTCAGTTCTTCCCATCAGGTGGCCAAAGTTTTGGAGTTTCAGCTTCAACATCAGTCCTTCCAGTGAACACCCAGGACGGATCTCCTTTAGGATGGACTGGTTGGATCTCCTTGCAGTCCAAGCAACTCTCAAGAGTTCAAAAGCCAAAAAAAAAAAAAAAAAAGAGTTCAAAAGCATCAATTCTTTCTTTGCACTCAGCTTTCTTTGTGGCTCAGCTCTCACATCCATACATGCCCAGGGCATGGAAAACAAGGACAGACTGAAGAACTATCACAGGTGGGAAGAAACTAAAGAGGTATGACAACTAAACGCAAAGAGGGGCCCTGAATTGGATCAAAAAAAAGGACATCAGTGGAAAAAGTAATGAAACACAAATAAACTCTGTATTCAGTTAATACAGAGTAGAGTACTGTACTGTACAGGTATAATATTGTACCAAAGTTAGCTCTGAGTTTTGATAACTGTACTATGGTTATGTAAGATGTTAATGTTAGAGGAATCTGGGTGAAGAGTACATGCAAACTGTATTATCTTTTGCAACCTTCTGCAAGACTACAATTATCTCAAAATAAGACTCTGTAATTTTTTGATTAATTTTTTTCGCCATGCACACAGCGTGTGGGATCTTACTTTCCCCAGGGATTGAACCTGTGGCCCCTACAAAACACAGATCCTTAACAACTGGACTGCCAGGGAGGTCTCAAGTTTGTTTTAAAAAGATATTTTTATTCTCTTTACTGTAAACTCTCTGCTCATGTATTGTACATTGAGTTTTTAGATTGAATTTTTGTCTTTTACATAAAGATTTCTAGGAATTCTTTCACACATTAGAGGAAATGGACTTTTGTCATACATGCTACAAATATTTTTTTTCTGTCATTTGTCTCTGACTTTTGTTTTTGGTAAGTTTTAAGGCCAAAAAATTGTTTCATTTTTACATGGATGCATTGATTAGCTTTTCCTTTATGGTTTCTGTGTCATATCTAAAAAGTTTTCCCCCCCTTGAAAAATGTTCTAATATTTTTACGGTTTTATTTTTTGACATTTAAAATCTTTTCCCTTCTGGAATTTTTTTTTGGCTACCTAATTTTCTCAATATTTTTTACTAAACTCTCCACCTTTTTCTCACTGATTGAAACCCTACCTATATTATGCACATAATCATTCTATATGCTAATTGTTTTAGTTACACAAACTGCTTCTGAGATTTCTATAAATAAACATTCAAGACTACTCTGGAAAATTCAGAGAAGGAAGTATTAGGGCAGAACTAACCTATCCAGGTATTAAAGTGTGTTACAAAACTAGTAATTCTAGTAATTTGTTTACTAGGCTGTGAGTTCATTGACTGAAGGCTGATTCATCGCTGTGCACAGCGCAATCCTGGTGAGAACAGGGACTCAATAAATGTTTGTTGAATGACTAACTGAATGAATGAATGAATGAGTGAGTGACATGATTAGGAGAGATGAAAGAAATGATGTTGTCAAGAGCCTCCTCTGTCTCAGGAGCTTTACATGTGATCTCCTTTTATCTACCACCCCCTCTTTTTTTTTCTTTTTTTACTGCCAGTCTACTCCTGAGCAAATAGGCTCAGAATTATTGGGCCAGGATACTCAGCTGGTAATGAGAGGTGAAGCTAAGATTTGGGCTTGACTGATCACCCACCAAACTCCCCAGAGTCTTGGAGAGGCCTCATCTCTGGCTTCCACTAGCCTGGCCCAGGCCTAACTAAAGCCAGGGCCTGTTAGGGGCTGGGTCCGCACCTCCAAGGGCTTCCCGGATGGCTCAATAGTAAAGAATCTGCCTGCAATGCAGGAGACACAGGTGATTCCAGTTCAGTCCCTGGATGGGGAAGATCCCCTGGAGCAGGAATGGCTCCCACTCCAGTGGGAGAATACCCACTCCAGTATTCTTGCCTGGAGAACCCCCATGGACAGAGGAGCCTGGCGGGCTACAGTCCATGGGGTCATGCAGAGTCGGACAGGACTGAGCAGGCACGCAGGCAGGCAGGCCCCACCTCCGAAGCTGCTGCCCACCCTGCTGCAGAGTGTGACTTGGGCAAACTGCTGACAGAAGGGACTGGATTCTCACCCAGGAGCCTGAGGCCCCAGCTGTCAAGGGGAATAGCAGCCATGCCCCCGGTGTGCATGCATGCCAAGTCGCTTCAGTCGTGTCCAGCTCTTTGTGACCCAGACTCTTCTAAAGCTGCACTAAGGTCCAAGGCTTTTTTGCGCTCTGATGGGTTTCAATGTGTCCCCTCAAATCCGTACGTTTGAGTCCTGACCCCTGTACCCCAGAATGTGACTGTATTTGGCGATGGGGCCTTTCAGGAGGTGATTAAGTTAAAACAAGGTTATTAACCTGGACTCTAATCCGATCTGCCTGGTACCTTCATAAGCAGAGGAGATTAGGACACAGATACACAAGCACATAGGGGAAACCCTGTGAGGACAGAGCAAAATGGGGCCCCCTGCAAGCCAAGGAGAGGGGACTCAGAAGGAACGCAGACTGCCAGCACACGGAGCGTGGACTTGCAGCCTCCAGGACTGGGAGCAGAGTTCTGCTGCTGAGCCCGCAGTCTGTGGCATTTTGTCTGGGCAGCCGGAACAGACCAAGATGCCACCTAACCTTCCTCCCGGCCCCTCTCCGTGCTCAAAGCGGCAGGCTTCCTCCCCCTCATCCTTGCAGTAAATCTCTGCAGGTCTGACCCTGTCCGGGGTCTGCTGACACAAGCTGCCCAAAGCGCCACCCACGTCTGGGGGAGGTGGAGGAGCGAGGCAGAGCCCGGCACAGTGCGGGGCCTCTGCCTGGCAGGGTCAGCGAGGTTCTGGACCAGCAGAGCAGGGAAGTGGTCCCTGATGCTCCCAGGCAGACTGGAGATCAGGCCGGATCCCTCCTCTCGGGCTGAGGCAGTGCACCCCGGGGAGGGGCAGGAAGGCCCTGACTCGGGGGGTTCTCCTCCCCTCAGCCCGGGATTTGCCCTGGCAGCCAACAGGGCAAGAGAAGCAATTCCAGAGCAGGGAGGGGCCTTCGACAGGAGTCTCTGAAATGTGGGGAAACTGAGGCCAGGGTGGCGGCTCTGTGATCTAGGCACACAGCCCCCCACGCCCCACTCCCGCCGGCCTTGGCTGACATGCGGTCAGAAAGAACACCCCCAGCGGCACTGCCAGCTTGAGCTTGAGGTGGCCCCGTGGGTGTGTTCAGCTCCGTGCCCACAGCCAGGCTGCTTGAGCGAGGCCTCACCCTCACCCGCCGGCGGGGACTATGAAGGCAGGGGGCAGGGGGCGGGGGCTTGTCCCCAGCAGGAAGGGGAGATGATGGGTGGGCGTCCATCAGCAGGCTCTGTGAGGCTGAGAAAGAGGGAGACGCAGCCGCCGCCCCCAGCGGGGCCTCAGGAGGAGCGGGCAGGCAGGAGGGGCGCGGTCTGGGGGGCTTCGTGGGAGAGAGGTAGGAAGAGCGGGGGAGGGAAGGGAGGCAGGGAAACGCTGACCAACCGCCTTGCTCGTTGGTTACAGGCTGTAAAGCGCTTTCCCACACCTTCGCTTTTTGATCTCCCAGCCGCTGGTGAAGAAGGCAGATGATTATTCCTGTTCAGCCGGGCCCCTGGGAGGGTAGGCTTGGCAGCCTCGCCCGGGGCTGACCCTGTGCCTCCGTCACAGGCATCCCGCCCCCACCCCCACGTGGGCTCTGCTCACCCCTGCGGGCTTGCTGGGCGCCCCCAGTCCCTACGGCCCATGCTTATCGGCCGGGCTTCGCCACCCCGGGGTCCCGGCCGGCCCCAGCTTGACAGAGGAGCCCCGAGGCTCCACGGGCTCTGAGACATTTCTGAGCTGGTTGGCCCCCAGCATCCTGCAGCCGCTCCGGGCGACCATGGTTTCCAGGGCTGTGGCCTACTGGCTTACCCCGGCCCCTGGTTCAGGCACCTGTCTCGAGTCCCCACTTCGCACCAGGTGTTCTGCTGGGTCCTAGGAGTCTGTGGAGACCAAGACCAGGGTCCTGTTGTGCGGGAGGTCCAGGACCACCACTTGGCTCCCCGCATTGGGCAGTCTTTCTTATCCAGACAGACGGCCCTGGTTGACCCTGAGCAACACAGGTTTGAACTCCAAGAGTCCACTTATGAGCAGATTCTTTTCAATAAATACATTGGCAATTGTTCTGGAGCTGTGCGACCATTTGAAAAAACTTAGACAAACAGCCTAGCCTAGAAATATAAAAAAAATTAAGAAAAAGTTAGCTAGGTCATGAATGCATAACGTATATGTAGATACTAGTCTATCCTTACATAGGCAGAAGGTAAGTGATATTTCATAGAAGATTAATACTATGTTAGTTTTCTTACTATTTTATACCTTGACTTTTCAAGAATTACCTTATCCTGCAGTATGCCTCTCTTGTAATTGGAGAAACTATTTACCAGCCTGTTGTCTCAGATAAGTGTTTCTTTAAAAAACATGTAACAATGTTTCCAAAATTATATTATGAATGTCACTGTCATACTGCTTGCTCTAAAATTTTTACAAGGCATTCATTAGTGTATAGTCCAGGCTACTATGAACCAATCATATTGCTGCATTTTCATTATCAATGCAGAAACTGTTGTACCTCTAAATATATTTGAGTTTTTCGTAGTATCTTTTCATTTCTGATGTCTAGTATTAGTAACGTGTAATGCCTACCTTGTTTTGTATCATATAAGACAATTTTGACATAGGTACTGATCCAGCTTGTAAACAGATGACATAAACTTACAGTGTCGATGAATACGCTACAGTGCTGCAAGTGTATTTTCTTTCATGATTTTCTCAATATTTACTTTTCTCTAGCTAACTTTATTGTAAGAATACAATATATAATCCATCGGTGACAGCAGGCATGCATGCTCATTCATGTCCAACTCTTTGCGACCCCATGCACTATAACCCTTCAGGTTCCCTTGTCCGTGGAATTTTTCAGAATACTGGAATGGGTTGCCATTTCCTACTCCAGAGGGTCTTTTAGATCCAGGGATCAAATTTGAGTCTCTTGTTTCTCTTGCATTGGCAAGTAGATTCTTTACCACTGCACCATCTGGGAAGCCCATATAATCCATATAACATACAAAATATATGTTAATTGGCTGTTTATATTATCAGTAAGATTTCTGATCAGTAGCAGGCTATTAGTTAAGTTTGGAAGGAGTCCAAATTTATATGTGGGCTTCCCCGATGGCTCAGCTAGTAAAGAGGGTAAAGAATCTATCTGCCTGCAATGCAGGAGACACAGGAGAGGTGGGTTCGATACCAGGGTCAGAAGATCCTCTGGAGAAGGAAATGGCAACCCACTCCAGTATTCTTGCCAGAAAAATCCCATGGAGAGAAGCCTGGTGGGCTACCGTCCAAAGGGTCACAAAGAGTCGGACACGACTGAGCAACTGAGCACACACAAGTACAGTTATATGTGGACGTTTGACTGCGGGGGTGGGAAGAGTCAGTGCCCCTAACACCTGCATTTTTCCAGAGGTGACTGTATTTTGACAGATACTGTCAGTGCCTTGAGACAAAGGAACGAGCAGGCTTAGACCCCCAAGTAGGTGGGAAGGGAACGCTCTGAGGCAGGGATTCTTGCAGCCTGTTCCAAGTCCTGCCACCTAGGAGCCTGTCCAGGCACTTCTGCAGACAGAGGAGAGGTGCCAGCGGTAGAGACCAGACCGGACCTTACCCTCCCCCTCCCTCCTAACCAAGGTTAATAGTGGTCATGTGGTCACGCCGACACCAAGGATTCCGAAATCTAGAATTAAGGACCAAGAGGAAGTGCACAAGTTTATTAAGCGTGTTCGTGTTTGGGAAGAATCTAGAAGTGATTTCTGTTTCTTTGAATTTTTCTAATTTAATGCATGTGTATATCTTTTATCATGAAAAAACTTAATGCTATTCTCTCTTAGGTATATGACATTAGAAACATGACTTTCCAACCTTTCCCCTTTTATCTCTATAGTCTACCAGTGTTTAGCTGATGTGGTTTTTAACCAACTAGTCATACCACATTCGTTTCATTTGCTAATATTCTTCAGGAAGTGTTCTTAAACTCCTCGTCTTTTATTTAGCGATCTTTAAAAGCTTCATTTATCAAACTGACACATGTTTATTATTTTAAAAAATAAAGAAACATTCCAAGAAGAATGTGGGAATTGTTCCAAAATTCCAGAGATAACCTCAATGATCATTTTGGCAAATATCTTTGGTTTGAATAAACCCAGTCATTTTTAAATTGATTTTATTATTTTTTAGTGACTTGTTTTTTTCAGTTGGTTATATAATCACAAGGTTCAAAATCAAATTTCAAAATATGCAAAAGAAGGTAGGTGTGAAACATAAAAGGTATATCTTCGTTAACAATGGATCTTGTTGCATTTCAGGAAGTACATGGATATTTCTGATTCTTTAGAAAGGTGGGACTATATTCCCCAGCACGGAGGTACCATAATTTATTTAATGCATCCTGGCTGAAGGTTATTTTGCTGAAATAGCTTTACCACTCTCTGTGAAAGCCCATAGCAGAAGAGGTACTCTCTGAAGTACGCCTTCTAGCCTTTGCTTTTATTTTTCTATTTTTTGGCTGCGTCGTGGGGCTTGCGGGATCCCAGTTCCCTGATTAGGAATTGAACCTGTGTCCCCTGCAGTGAAAGTGCAGTGGCCTAGCCATTGGATCACCAAGGAAGTCCCAGAGGCTTTTGCTTTTAAACTGACCTGAATAGGAACCTCTCTTGGTCCAATTCAGCCCCTGCTTTGCTTCATCAAGCCTGGCCTCCTGCATTTTAATGAAATTCTATCTTTTATAGGACCTTGATATCTGTTTTCCAATGTTTGAGAAATAAGTTGGCAAGAAAGAAAAAGTTCCGGGTCTATACACATCAAAGGTTTTTTCCTCTCCCAATGCCTTGCCTCCCCATGAGGTCATGGCCCTTACCCTGTGAGACCCAGTGAGCAGCCCCTCTCACTGGCCTTGCAGATGGTAAGAGACGCTCACATCTTGCAAGCTCATGACAAATGAGATGGGGGAAGAAAATCGAATTGGGCCTGTGTGTGCCTGACATCGTTCAGACAGCTAGCACATTAGTAATGACCTTCTTTGGAATGCTGGCTCCTCTTTTTCAAAAGAGGAATCATTGGCATGTGATGTTGTAGTTTTGCCCTTTCTTTACCACCACCCACTCCCGGAAGTGGCAATCTCAAGCCTGTTTCCTTGGCTAAATATTTCTTCCTTTCTTCCTCAAGGGCACGTGTATCCACACACATTCGTATTCGGGGGCTACTCCCACGCTGGGGCCAGACTGATTGGGGGTTGTTGTTGCTCAGTTGCTAAATTGCATCTAACCCTTTGCAACCCCATGGACTGCAGCACGCCAGGCTTCCCCGTCCTTCACTATCTCCCCAAGTTTGCTCAAACTCGTGTCCATTGAGTCGGTGATTCCATCCAACCATCTCATCCTCTGTCGCCCCCTTCTCCTCCTGCCCTCAATCTTTCCCAGCATCAGGGTCTTTTCCAGTGAGGTAGCTCTTCAAATCAGGTGGCCAGAGCATTGGAGCTTTAGCTTCAGCGTCAGTCGTTCCAATGAATATTCAGGATGGATTTCCCTGAGGATGGACTGGTTTGATCTTGCCATCCAAGGGAAGCGAGAGTCTTGCTGTCCAAGACTCTCTCAAGAGTCTTCTCCAACACCACAATTCAAAAGCGCTGGTTCTTCAGCACTTCCTTATTATCCAACTCTCACATCTGTACATGACTACTGGAAAAACCATAGCTTTGACTAGATGGACCTGTGTGGGTAAAGTGATGTTTCTGCTTTTTAATATGCTGTCTAAATCTGTTAGAGCTCTTCTTCCAGGGAGCAAGCATCTTTTAATTTCATGTCTGCAGTCACCCTTCACAGTGATTTTGGAGCCCAAGAAAATAAAATCTGCTACTGTTTCCATTTCCACCCCCATCATTTTGCCTGAAGTGATGGGACCAGATTGGGATTCAGAAAAATCCAATGAGAAAGTAAGAATGATAATGTGCACAAAGATTCCTTGAACTTTCTGGAGCTGTTAGAAGAACTGAAGGGGCCTTGGATGCCAGACAAGGTCTCCCACGAGGCTGGCAGGAGAGGGGTGCCCTCAAGTCCATGGGCAAGACCAAGGGCAGGGATACAGCTCAGCAACAAGGGCCCGGCTGAGGGTTAGGAGGTGGCAGCCACACATCCACGCTGCCGATGCCAGCAATGTACTCATGATGGCGTCACTCACACTTCCATCCTGGCAGCAGGCGTTTTTCAGAACAATCTCTTTCAGAGTCGCAAGGAGAAGGACAGTGCATGGGTGATCCACCCATTTTAGAAGGAACTGGATGCTCAGGGCACACCTTTTAGGAAGGCAGTGAAACAGGACTCGGGGGAAACCTGGCCTGGGGAGGGGACAGCGTGCTGCTCTGGGGAAGGTCATTTCCCAGCTTCGATCACCTTGTGTTTCTCAGGGCAGCCCCATGATTTGGATTGAACAACAGAGTGGTTAACAACACAGGCTTAGAGCCAAGTTGTCAAGTTCAAGTCCTGACTCCACCCTCCACTTAGAAGTCCTGTAGCCTGAATTCATACCAGTTACCTAATCTCTCGGTTTCCTTAGCTGTACAGAGAGCTAATGATGGGCTTCCCAGGTGGCTCAGTGGTAAAGAATCCGCCTGCCAATGCAGGAGATGCCAGAAATGCAGGTTTGATCCCTAAGTCGGGAAGATCCCCTGGAGGAGGGCATGGCAACCCACTCTAATATTCTTGCCTGGGAAATCCCATGGACAGAGGAGCCTGGCAGGCTACAGTCCATGGGATTGCAAAGAGTCAGACAGGACTGAACACACACACAAAGCCAGTAACAGTAGTTGCCTCTTCGGCTGTTCTGAGGGTTAAATGAGAAAAACCACATGCAGCCCGCATTCAGCTCTTCATAAGGGCTTAACAGATGTCAGCTGCGGCTATCATCCGGAGCACACACCCGGAACTGGCCAGGCCTGTTGTCATTACAGTATGGCAGGTTCTGAAGTGGGCCCAGATCTCAGGTCAGGGTGCTTTGCAGTCCAGCGTGCTTTGCTATCCCTCCGGACGCAGAATGTCGGAGCTAGAGGGCCTTGGTAGTCAGCTGGCCAGGAGAGCAGAAGAGACTAAAGAGCTTAAAAGGCCAACAGAGTCACGAGCTCTCCAGGTGCTCCTGATGGGTGGCCAGGCTCGTGGATGACAAATTCAAACCCCTCCCTTCACAGCCAGGGGACTGAAGGGACAGGGCAGGGCAATGACAGGTCCCAGGTCCTGCGGGCGGCCAGTGGCCAGGCTGGGACTGTGATCCTGTCCTCAGAGCCCCCAGGTCTCTCCTTTCCCTCGGGCGCTCCCAGCAGCCGTGCATGAGGCCACGTGGGAAAACCAACAGAGAATGCCTCATGTCTTTGAAGCCTGTTTTTTAAGCCCAGAAGGTAGACTAGTGCATTTCCTGTCAATATATTTAAACAATATATTTAAAGCAAGGATTTCCCTGGCAGTCCAGCAGTTAAGACTCCATGCTTCCACTGCAGGGGGCATGGGTTCAAACCCTGGTTGGGCAGGTCCTGCCTGCCATGTGGTGCGGCCAAATAAAAGATTAAAAGAGCAAACTTCAGGATGTTCGGTGCACCTGACTTGTGGACGGAGGACCCACCGGTTGGTGGGCTGCATGGAGAACTGCTTAATTCAGAGCACTCTTTCTCTGCTAATCAGGAGATGTGTGTTCAGCCGTCTGTTTAAGAATTCGCTCTTTTCAGACGATAAATATCAGTCTGTCGTTTTGAAAGGGAACATATGGGCATCAAATGACCACCATTTTCTTTTAATGGCAGACATGTGTTCATGAATATGTAAACGTCCAGAGGTGAGGCTGGAAAGCTCCGCTCTCACCGGGCAGGATTTTGTAGAAACAGTTTCTGCAGGAGGACCAGATGGCGTTTGGGCTTCCAGAGACTGAGGGTCAGAGGGGCAGCCCTCACTCCCCTCTCCTGGCCCTGCAGGGGCAGCCCCAGGGAAGGGCCTCGTTGTCTGACTTCTGTGCTTGCGGGCCTCCCCAGGAGGAGGGGTCAGGGAGACTCATGCAGGCTTCCGTGTGGGGATGTTCCTCATCTCATCTACATTGTTGTTAAGTCACTAAGTCATGTCTGACTCTTTGTGACCCCATGGACTGCAGCATGCCAGGCTTCCCTGCCCATCACTACTAGCTCCTGGAGTTTGCTTAAATTCACGTCCATTGAGTCGGTGATGTCGTCCAACCATCTCGTCCTCTGTCGTCCCCTTCTTCTCCTGCCCTCAATCTTCCCCAGCATCAGGGTCATTTTCAATGAGTCAGCTCTTGGCATCAGGCGGCCAAAGTACTGGAGCTTCAGCTCAGCCACGTGGGCCTCACTGTCATCACCATGGAGTGTAGATGATGCCACTGGTGTGACATGGGTAAAGTGCCCACACCCTGGCAGTCAGTGAGTGTGCCATGGGTGACGGTGGCTGTGGGCACCTAGCCTGGACTCCACCCACCATCCTGACCTGGTTTGGGTGAAGATGCTGGCTCACTGCCACGCTGTGCTCTACAGAGGGAATGCAGGCTCAGGCCACACTGCAGAGTGGCCAGGGTCCCCGGTCTGCCACCCCATCATTACCCACCTAGGTGTTCCCCCCTAGCCTGGACCAAGGTGCCCTGGGCCCCTTCGGCCTCAGTGGGCTGCACACACGGACTGCTTGCTACGATCGCCGGGTATGCTCTTTAACTCTGCCAGTGGCCCCAGCCCCACTCTGGACCAGTTAGATGAGAGCCAGTTAGGTGGGGCCTGGGTATTGCTGACACCCCCCAGGGGGTTATACAGTGGCACCAGGGTGAGAAGAAACGATAGTTGATGTGGAAACATATGCTAAGATCATGGCATGCGGTCCCATCACGTGACGGCAAATAGACGGGGGAAAAATGGAAACAGTGGCAGATTTTATTTTATTTTATTTTATTTTCTTGGGCTCCAGAACCACTGGGGACACTGACTGCAGCCATGAAATTAAACGACGCCTGCTCCTTGGGAGAAAAGCTGTGGCAAAGCTAGACAGTGTTTTAAAACGCCAAGACATCGCTCTGCTGACAAAGGTCTGCAAGGAGTCGGACATGATTTGAGTGGCTGAACAACAAATATGTGAAATAAATAGCCAGGGGGAATTCTCTGTATGACTCAGGGAGCTCAAACCGGGGCTCTGTGATAACCTAGAGGATGGGGTGAGAAGTGGAAGAGAGGTTCGAGAGGGAGGGGACGTACGTGTACCTATGGCTGATTCATGTAGATGTACAACAGAATCAACACAATATTGTAAAATGATTGTCTTTCAGTTAAAAATAAATAATAATAAAAAATAAAGAGTTGATAGTCTGGGCTCACAAGTCCTAGGCCAATGATGTTCAGGTGTGAATTCAGCAGAGCTGTGCCAACTAGCCCCATTGCTGCCAGAGGGCCAAAAGTCACTGGCTGTTATATGAAGGTGAGACTTCAAAGCCCAGACAGCAGCGACCACCGCTACCTGGAGTGGACAAGGTGGGACACCGGCCCAGGTGCCTGTTGGAGTCAGAGGTCACGCGCAGCCTGGGCTGTGATCCTGGTGTGATCCTGGCACAGGCCCTCAGGTTGCCTCTGAAAGGATCCTGGTCCAACAGCACACCCACCCATGGCCTGGGAAGGGCATCCCACTGTGGGATGGGACCAGCCTCTTTCTGGCGCCGGGGGGCCAGCCAGGCAGCAGCCTCACCCGTTCTAGGTCCTTGGGGGTCTGCAAAATGCTAAGGACTGAGGTTCGGTCATTTGAGTAACAACAACAATAGCAACTTCATTACCATCTGTTTCATGAGGGCTGCCTCAGGGTCTGGCTCATCCTGCCCACTTCACATGCATTGTGTACGCTCAGTCATTCAGTCACGTCCAACTCTTTGCAACCCCGTGGACTGTAGCCCGCCAGGCTCCTCTGTCCATGGGATTTCCCAGGCAAGAATACTGGAGTGGGTTGCCATGCCCTCCTCCAGGGGATCTTCCCAACCCAGGGATAAAACCCCCATCTCCTGCATTACAGGCAGATTCTTTACCACTGAGCCACCAGGGAAACCCATCCCTATTTCATAGATAGAGAAATAAACTTGGTAACTAGCTCGAGGTCTAACCAAGAGTAAGCTGGCTGAGACAGAATTCCCACCCTTGTCCGATGGGCCCAGTTGCTCTTGATCCTTCTGCCAAACCTCCTGCCCCCTGCTTCCCCGGGGAGCCGAGACTCCCGGGTAGACAAGCTCACGGCCCAGACTTGCATCTTGACAGTCACGTGAAGCTGGGGTTCAGGCTCTTCACATTTCATTTGTTCAGTCACTTGAGCAAAGCTCAGTTTAAGAGACTGATGGAGAATTCTGCTTCCAGTGACAAGGCAGGAGCATTTTCTCCACTGAAAACGACTAGAAAAACTGGGTAGATCTCTCTCTGTCTCTCTTTCCCTCCCTCCTTCCTTCTCTCTCTCCAGGTACACATAGCTTCACCAGAGAATTCTCTCATACAATTTAGGGAAAAGTAACTCCAGTCTTTTAAAAAACAAAAGACTACACTCTTCCAGAGAACAGAAATAAATGGAACACTGCCCGATTCATCTTGTAGAGCCAACATGTCCTTGATTTCAAAACTGGATGACGACATGGCAAAGTAGGAAAATTGCCAGAGTCTCTTTCATGAACGCTGGTGCAAAAATCCCTCAACAAACAAGTCCAGTGGTGTATGAAAAGGATAAGACCTGACGAGAATGTTTGCTCTATAAAAGATTGTTTTAACATAAAAAAATCAAGATATTTTGCTACATTAAACTAGACAAGGGGTAAAATCATACACTTTTGATAATATCCAGTAGTCATTCATAGTAATAAAAAGAAACTCTCAGAAAACTAGGAAAGAAGGTTATAGAAAGGTAAGCAAATTTCCTCAGTCTGATAGAATATATGCAAAAGAGCCTTTTCCTAAATGTGAAATATTGAAAGCCTTCTCCTTGAGATCAGGAATAAGACAGGATGTACTCTATCACTGCTTGTATTTAACATTATATCATTATACTGAGGTACCAGCAAGAGCAAAATGTCAAAAGAAGAGTAATTGGTGCAAAGAATGGAAAGGAGGAAAGAAGACTGTCATTATTTATAGAAAATTTGATTGCATGCATAGAAAGTCAAAGTAATGTGTAGATAAACTCTTAGAATGAATAAGTGATTAAGCCATATTGTTGAGTACAAGGTCTATATAAATAAACACTGGGTTTCCATATACTAATGACAAACCAGTAAAAAGGAAATTTATAAATATTACTATTTATAATACTATATGTGTTCTTGCACACACCTCTCTACATGTACACACATCCATTTAGCTTTATTTTGGAATAAAGCTAAATGAAAGATAAGAGAGATCTCTACACAGAACACAAAGTTTTGAAGGAAATAAATAAAGCCTTAAATAATCCATAAGACATAACTGGCTTATGGATTAGAAAACTCAATATTGTAAAGATGTCAATTCTTCCCAATTGATCTATGGATTCAACGCAATCAAAATCTCAGGAAGATTATTTGGAGAATGTGGAAACTGACGATCTGATTCTAAAGTCCGTATGGAAATGCAAAGAGCCGAGAAGGGCCACTCGCAGAGCTCGAGGAGTCACGCTACCAGATATCAGCAGTCACAGTAAACCTTTGTCACAAAAAGTCGGCCACTAGAATGAAAGAGAATTCAGAAACTGTCCTGGGTTCCACTTATTACAGATGTGATAGTGGGATGCTGTGGGGAAGGATTATCTCTTATAACTGATGCTGAGTCAATTGGGTATTCATAGAAAAAAAGGACCGATTTGGATCCTTAGATCATAGAACATACAAAACTTTTGACAGTTAATTTATACCAGATGCAAAAATAAAAATGTGAAATGTAAAACAATAAAGCTCCTAGAGAAAAACTCAGCAGAAACTTTTCATGACATTGTAATAGGAAAGACTTCTTGGGACTTCCCTGGCATTCCAGTGGTTAGGACTCCACGCTTTGATTGCCAAGGGCTTGGGTTCAACCCCTGGTCTGAGAACTAAGATTCCATAAGCCAAGTGGTGGTGTGACCAAAGAAGAAAAAAAAAAAGAGAGATTTCTTAAACCAAATGCAAGAAGAACCATAAAGAAAAACAACTGGTAAATTAGATTAAAATTTTTAATTTCTGTGCAGCAAAAAAAACACCTTTACAAGAGTAAAAAGATAAGCCTTTGAGCTGGAAAAAGAATATCTTTTGGTTACACATATATGTGTGTGCATGCATATAATACAGGCCTCCCAGGTGGCTCAGAAGTGAAGAATCTGCCTGTCAAGCAGGAGACACAGATCTAGTGTCTGGGTGGGAAAGATCTCCTGGAGAAGGAAACGGCAACCCACTCCAGAATGCCTGCCTGGGAAATCCCATGGACAGAGAAACCTGGCAGGCTACAGTCATGGGAGTCACAGAGTCGGACACAACTTAGCAGCTAAACAGCAACACACAGCATCCATCCAATATACATACATGTGTATGCACACACATATATATTTCACTACTGTGCGGAATCCCTGGAGAAGAAAATGGCAACTCACTCCAGTATTCTTGCCTGGAAAATCCCATAGACAGAGGAGCCTGGCAGGCTACAGTCCATGGGGTCACAAAGAGTCGGACCTGACTGCCTAAATCACCACTATGTGGAATACGTATGAACTCTTAGACAAATCAAAGCAAAAAAGGCAGACCACATAACAGAAAACTGGGCGCAAACAAGAACTTCACAAAAGCAGTCATTCCAATGGCCAATAAACAGAGAAAGGTGCTCGGCATCACTAGTTTGCAGGCAAGTAAGACTTCAGTTAACAATAATCTCGCCTTGGATAAGCCTCATTGACTACAACACTGCTACTACGCAAAGCCTGGGAATTTTAAACCACTGTGATGGCCACTCACACTAACCACAATGGCTGAGACATTTTAAGCTGACCGTACCGAGCGTGGGTGAGGATGAAGCCCCTGAATTCTCACACCTGGCTGTTGGGAGTATGAACTGAGGTGACAACACGGGGAAGTGTTGGCTCTATCTACCAAACCTGAGCAATTACACACGCTATGGCCCGCAATTCACTCAGATACGTACCCAAAAGGAATATGGACGTAGGTTTACCAAAGCACATGATGAGAGTATTCCAACCTGCTTCATTTGCTGCCCACCCCCAGAAAAGTCTCAAACACTCATCCACAGTCAGACAATCGCTTTTGCTGCCTTCAACAACATAGATGACTCACAAACGTAACGCTGAGTGAAAAAAGCAGATGCATTTATAAACAGAACAAGTTAATTTATGGTGTATGTTTTAGCTTGGGTTGCTATCCAGAACATCATAGGCTGCATGGTCTATAAACAACAGAAATATATTCCTCATAGTTCTGGAGGCTTATGTCTGAGATCCTCTTCCTGGTTTTCAATCTCTCGTGTCTCCTTTTCGAAGGACCCTAATTCCGTCAAGAAGTTTCCACCCTCATGACCTAATCTAACCCTGATCACTTCTTAAAGGCCCCACTTCTAAATACCATCCCACTGGGGGTAAGAGTTTCAACATATGAATTTTGAGAGGACACAAACATTCAGTCCATAACAGTAAGTCAGGACCGTGAGAGTGGCACGGAAAGGGGGCTTGAAGGGGCATTCTAAGGCACATTTTATAAATTGAGGTGTAACTGACCTATCACACTATATTAGTTTCAACTGTTCACCATCATGATTTGCTATATATACATACTAGGAAATGATCACCCTGGTATGATTATTTCTTGACCTTTGTGTTGATTCCACAGTACATTTGCTTTGTGAAAATTCAACAACCACACAGTTATAACTGTGTCCTTTTCTGTATATATGTTGTTGTTCAGTCGCTTAGTCATGTCTGACTCTTTGAGACCCCATGAACTGCAGCACGCCAGGCCTCCCTGTCCTTCACAATCTCCTGGAGCTTGTTCAAACTCATGTCCATTGAGTGGGTGAAACTATCCAACCATCTCATCCTCTGTCATCCTCTTTGGTTAAAAATGTAGTCAAACAATAGAGAAGGGAAGGGGAAAGAGGGAGGGAGGTGGAGAATAGAAAACAAGAAGCGGAGGGAGGAGAGAAGAGGCCGCAGCCCTCACCCAAGGAAATGGGGCTGACAATTGGTCCCACCAGGTCTCCAGGGGCCTAGAGCACAATTTCCCAGCATGGATTGTGGTGAAGCACACTCAGGCTGGATCTGGTGGGGAGCAGATGGTGCAAGAAAGGTGCCAGCGATCTTACACCATCCCCCTTCTCCTGGGGGCTTGGATGTCACTCAGCCTCACTCGTCACTCTGTGCCCACTCTCCCTGGGTGGGTGGAGAGTTGAGTGCCAAACGCCGGATAAAGAACAGAGATTAATTTGATCCTCCACCTGGGTACCTCTGAGTGGGCAGGCCTAGGGTACAGGCAAACGGGGTGTGCGAGTGAGCTGCAGAGAAGTGGCTGGCTGACCTCCACACCTTGATGCAATCTTCCAGTCCGAGCTGGGACAGGCCAGGGGAGCGTGAGGATCAGGAAAGGGCCGCTGGGATGGCAGCTGCCCAGGACATGTCCCCGGACCCCTGCCCGGCTTTGATCAGGACACACAAAGGGCACTGCAAGCTGAGCTGAGGATAGCCAAGCTTCCTGAGCTGGGTGCCAAGCCCCACGGGGGCTCCAGAGTGAATGCTCGTCTGTTCTTTGTTGCCTTCAATCTGGGACAAACCTTGCCCGAGATCATCTCTTCTGGCTGACATTCGGAGTCCGCAAAGGTCTGGGGCAGATGCGGCCGAAGGAGGAGGCAGGAGTCCTGGGCTCTGGTTCTTTCGGGGGCTTTGTGGCTGGGGGCAGGCCAGAGGGCCGCCCTTGCCTCAGTTCCCTCTCCGTAAGGGCTGAGCGCCCAGTGCTGCCCAGCGTGGTAGCTGCTGATCATGCAGCATGTGGCTGTTTCAATCTAGATTTATATTAGTTAAAACTGAATAACATTTAAAACTCAGCCCTTTTATTGTGCCAGCCCACAATGTGGCGGGCGGCTGCTGTACTGAGCAGAGGGGGTGGAGAGCGTTTTCATTGTCACAGAAAGTTCTACTGGACAGGGTTGGGTGAGACCAAAGGACTCGCCTGCAATGCAGGCGACTCAGATTTGATCCCCAAGCTGGGGAGATCCCCTGGAGGAGGACACGGCAACCCACTCTAGTATTCTTGCCTGGAGAATCCCATGGACAGAGGAGCCTGGGTCGTTCCGCAGGGTCACAAAGAGTCAGACATGGCTGAAGCAACTGAGCATGCTCAGGTGAGAACAACGTGGGGCTTCATGACCTTTTTTATGACCCAAAGGCCACTCTGAAAGTAAAGGTTTCTCAGTTGTGTCCGACTCTGCAATCCTGTGGACTTCGTGGAATTCTCCAGGCCAGAATACTGCAGCGGGCAGCCTTTCCTTCCTCCAGGGCATCTCTTCCCAATCCAGGGATCGAACCCAGGTCTCCACATTGCAGGCAGATTCTTTACCAAGTGAGCCACCAATCGATGACCTGAGGAAGAGGAAAGCAGAGGCCCTTGAGGTTCTTCATACCCCACAGTGGTTCCCAGGCTTTTCCATGGGGCCCATCTGTGCAAAGGCACCCAGCACCAGTGTCTGTAAGACTGTGTCAGGTACGGCTATACTCAAACGGATCATCAACAAGGTCCTACTGTATTACATAGGGAACTTGGCCTAATGTTATATGGCAGGTTGGTTGGGAGGGGAGTTTGGATACATAAATATGTATGGCAGGGTCCCTCCATTGTTCACCTGAAACTATCACAACATTGTTAACCAGCTGTTGTTGTTTAGCTGCTAAGTCGTGGTGGACCCTTTGCAAGTCCATGGACGACAGTCCACCAGGCTCCGCTGGATTTCCCAGGCAAGAATACTGGCGTGTGTTGTCCTTTCCTTCTGCCGGGCATCTTCCCGACCCAGGGATCCAACCCAAATCTCCTGCACTGGCAGGTGGTTTCTTTACCACTGAGCCACCAGGGAAGCCTCATTAATTGGCTATGTCCCAATACAAAATCAAAAGTTAAAAAAAAACCCTGCATATCTGGGATGAAGATGTAGTTTGAGACAGTAATTGCCAAAAGGTTATCAGTATCTGTTGCTTCCCAGGCTTTGCTTGCTGCATGTCATATATTCTACCTCACTGACTTCCCCAAAATGCTATGAAAAGGTATTACTGTTCATCTCCATCCACAGATGAGGCTCAGAGAGGTTGAGTAACTCGCCCTAGAGCACATCGTTTAGGAATTCAAATGCCAGGTGATTCTGATTCCAAAGACCACCTCCTAGTGCTGTTTGCAGTTGCCTTCCAGGCTGCGGAGAGGTGGGCAGAAAGTCCCTGAGTTCATTGTTCCATGGCAGTGGGTGGGGAGGCGAGATGGGGGTGGTGGTGGAGGTCCCTCCATGGGGGGCTGGGGGGTTCCTCCATCACCATTGGACAGGAAGTGAGTTTGTGCCGAAAGCCTCAGGGCTTCCCTGGGACAGCTGGTATGCTGAGGGAGGGGGCTCAGGAGAGAAGCCAGGACTGAACGGACAGGGAATCCTTCCAGCTGGACCAGAGCTGATGGCCTGGACAGGTGGTGGGGAAGCGGGGAGCAAAGAGTGCAGTGCGGAGGCAGAGTCTCTGCTCTGTAAGGAATGGGAAGGTAGGGGTCCTTCTGGAAGAGCACCCCTCGGCAGGTGAGGTGGCCCTTATTACCTGGAGGACCCCATGGGTGTGAGGCACCCCCCGGAGGCCAGGCCTGGTCTGTCCACCTTTCTGCTACCCACTCCCAGTGCCTGTCTCACCTTTGGTCTTTCTTCAGCCCTAGGTCACTGTTTATCCAGACATGTTCGTTTCTTCTCATCTGTCCAGCCTACACGTGAATACGTTCAACGTGGAGTTTTTACAAGCCCTGATTGGCCCAGGATGCAAACAGGCTTTGCCTATTTTCCTCCTGCATGGTCACACGGTTAAAGTAGATTGGGAAAATCACTAGGGATTTGTAGGGATTGGTGATCCTACAAAATCACTAGCTCTTAAATTGTCATTTGGATCCTTGAGTTCAGTGTAGAAACTAGGAAACTAGATCCCGCATGCTGCAACTAAGACCTGGTGCAGCCAAAACAAATAAATATTGAAAAAACAAAAAATAAAAAACTTAAATCTACCGAAATACATAAGTGTCTTTTCGGAAAATTTATAAATGAAGGCAGTAACATTGTAATCATTACTGATGAACTTCCATATCTCATATATATAAATATCTTGATTGGTTTACCTCAAAGTGAAATCTAAGATTTCAATGATATTTAATGATTTTCCTTGCTTCCTGGAACAATATTTGAAGTAACATGTTGAGCTTTAGTTTTTGTGCTCAAGAAGAATTATTCTGCTGAGAAGACTTTACAAGAAAACATGATTGATTTTGTGTGGATGGTGTCCATGTAATACTAGTTAAGAGCTAAAATTCCGGCCAAAGGTGAGAAGATTCTGGATGGCTTAATTTGATACTTAGTGGATATATTCAGTTATACTGTGAATTATACAATAAAAGATGTGAATCAATTAAATAAACTTTAAATCTCTTCTTTAAAAAGTGTCCTATTTACTACCATATCAAATATTTATCAGAAAATGAAATAATATATCTTAGGAGCTGAGAACCTAAAAATTGAAAATCAGAAGAATGGTTGGATCTCAGTGAGGTGCTGGAGCTACAAGAGTAGTCTGGAAATTGAATTGAGCCTTCAATACTGTCTTTATTAGAAATTATAAAATAGTAGCAGTTAACATTTGGAAACTGAAAATACTTAGAGAGATTTCAGTAAATGATATTTTAACAGAGGTGTGAATACTTTAGTTTTGCAAGAAAGACATATTTTGGTTCTTAAAGCTGATTAAGTATTTGAATACATAAAACTGATAATGGAAACCATGGAAAGAATCAGAAAGTATTAGAGGAGCAAAGAAATATGACATATCTTATGAAACAACAAAATGTCAATTCCTAGAAAAACCTAATAAATTATCTAATAAATTATATGAGAACACATTTGCTGTTTTATGATAAAAATAAACAAACAGAATGGACTTTGACGTCTTTTATTTGATCCTGAAATTGGGCCAACCGATATTTGCCAAGCTCTGTGGATTCTTGGGTTTTGTGTTTTAAGCTCTGTGGATTTTAAGTGAACAATAATTAATAAAATTCAGCCACGTTATATCACACACTAACAAAAAATTTCAAGACAGTTGATAATAGAGAAACTGGTTATCTAAAAGCTCTCCTACCATAAAAGCTAGAAAAATTTCAAATATAGATGCTTTGGGTTTAGCTGAGAGAGAGTCCAGTGTGCAGAGTGAGTTGTTGATGAGAGAAGTGATTCTCTATCCAGGCCGTGTATCACTCAACGCTACTGATTTGATGAGAAACCCATTGGAAAAGAAGTTTGATGTAATTCCTAAGTCAGACGTGGCCCAGACAGGGGCGCCATTTAGCTAGTGATGGCTGTGCTCAACAAAAGATGACACTAAAACTTCCTAAAGATCAAAAAATAATTTGGAAATTATTAGAATCAAGGGGTGAATTATGTAAAGGACAATACATACCCTCCCATTATATATATATGAAATAGCTTTGTATATTTTAGGTTTCTTCAATAATAAAGGAAAATACATTAATTTTTTATTTCTTTATTTATATTCCATATCAGCCATTGAATACTTTTAATATCATCCTGCCTGTGAAAGAGTGATATAGGAGTTATCATCAGCCCTATTTTATTTTTATTTCCTCCAAGCTTTTATATTATGTGAACTTTCAGACACACAGAAGAGTAGAAAGAATAGTACAAGGAACACTCATATACCTATCCCCTAGATTTAGCAATTGTTAACCTTTGCCATATTGTCTTTCTCTGTGTATGTGGGTTTTGAGCTCATGTGGAGCTCCCTATGACTCAGATGGAGAAGAAAATGGCAACCCACTCCAGTACTCTTTCCTGGGAAATCCCATGGATGGAGGAGCCTGGTGGGCTGCAGTTCATGAGATCATGAAGAGTCAGACATGACGGAGCGATTTCACTTTCATGCATTGGAGAAGGTAATGGCAACCCACTCCAGTGTTCTTGCCTGGAGAATCCCAGGGACGGAGGAGCCTGGTGGGCTGCCGCCTATGGGTAGCACAGAGCTGGACACGACTGAAGTGACTCAGCAGCAGCAGCAGCAGCAGTGGCTCAGAAGGTAAAGGATCCTCTTGCAATCTAGGAGACCTGGGTTCAATCCCTTCGTCGGGAAGATCCCCTGGGGAAGGGAATGGCCACCCACTCCAGTATTCTTGCCTGGAGAATTCTATGGGAAGAGGAGCCTGGCAGGTTACAATCCATGGGGTCACAGAGTGTCGGACACAACTGAACAACTAACGCTTTCACTTGAGCCATTTGCTTGTGAATTGTAAACATCATGATTTTTTACCCCTAAACCTACAGACTGAATTTCCTAAAACCTAGGAAATTCTCTGACATAACTGTGATATTATATTGTGTCTAAGAAAACCCACAATAATTTTGTAATATCATCTCAGTCCCTTTTTAAATTTCTCCTACTCTTAATGTATAGTTTTTTAATTTTTAATTTTATATTGGAGTATAGTTGATTTACAATGTTGTGTTAGGAAACTGTTGTCCATCAGTAAATTCTACATAACAACAGCAGCTGAAAGTTTTACTAGTAACCTCTCCAGAGAATAATCTCTGTCTTCCTGTCTAATTCTTCAGGAACTGGTGTATCTATGGACAGTTTTATTTGGGTCCTTCTCTTTTCATATAACATTCCAGCAACAAACATTTATTGACCCCTACTCTTTGGCATCATCGACTCAATGGACATAAGTGTGAGCAAACTCCAGAAGATAGTGTAAGACAGGGAAGCCTGGCGTGCTGCAGCCCATGGGGTCTCAGAGTTGGACACAATTTAGTGATTGAACAACTCTTTGCCAAGCTCTTCTGGTGCCAGGAATTCTGAGATGCCTCAGTCCTTTTCCTGCCCCTGAGGGCCTCACATCCTACTGGAGAGTCAGACACACAACTTACAACTCCATACAATGTGCTGAGTGCTGTCCCCAAACATGTGCAAGGCAGCGGACAGGGGTGTGAACAAGGTACTCCGGGTGCACACTCCTCCCAGCTAAGTCCAAAAGGTTTCCTAAAGGTGGTAACACTTGAGCTGGGCCTTACGCAGTGAGTAGGATTTTGATAGCCTGAGAAGAACTTTTTGAGGATTCACATTGCACAAGATTGGTCTCCGCTTTCCATCGCACATGAGCCAGGGATGACCCTCGGATTCACTACAGTCATCCCTCAGTATCCACAGGGGATGTCTTGGTGTTTCCCCGCCCCCCTCCACCTACACCTGCGGTTGCTCAAGTCTCTTATATAAAATGGAGGAGGGGGGTATTTGTACATAACCCACACACATCTTCTCCTGTACTTCAAATCATGACAGAATTCCAGCTGAGCTATTTAAAATCCTAAAAGATAATGCAATTAAAGTACTGCGCTCAATATGTCAGCAAATTTGGAAAACTCAGCCGTGGCCACTGGACTGGAAAAGGTCAGTTTTCATTCCAATCCCAAAGAAGAGCAATGCCAAAGAATGTTCAAACTACAGCTGCACCCATTTCACATGCTAGGAAGTAATGCTCAAAATCCTTCAGGCTAGGCTTCATTAGTATGTGAACTGAGAAATTCCAGATGTACAAGCTGAGTTTTGAAGAGGCAGAGGAAGCAAAGATCAAATTGCCAACATTCATTGGATCATGGAGAAAACAAGCAAATTCCAGAAAAACATCTGCTTCATTGACTATGTTAAAGCCTTTGACTGTGTGGATCACAATGAACTGTCAAAAATTCTTCAAGCGATGGGACTACCAGACCACCTTACCTGCCTCCTGAGAAATCTCTGTGTGGGTCAAGAAGCAACAGTTAGAACTGAACGTGAACAATGGACTGGTTCAAAATTGGGGAAGGAGTATAATAAGGCTGTATATTGTCACCCTGTTTATTTAACTTACATGTAGATTACATCACATGAAATGCCAGGCTGGATGAATCACAAGCTGGAATCAAGACTGCTGAAAGAAATATCAACAACCTCAGATACACAAATGATACCACTCTAATGGCTGAAAGTGAAGAGGAATTAAAGAGTCTCTTAATGAGGTTCAAAGCAGAGTGAAAAAGTTGACTTGAAATTCAGCACTCAAAAAATCAAGATCAACACATTTAGTGCCATCACTTCATGGCATATAGAAGGGAAAAAAGTGGAAGCAGTGACAAATTTTATTTTCTTGGGCTCCAAAATCATTGTGGATGGTGACAGACAAAAAACGTTATGACAAATGTAGACAGCATATTAAAAAGCAGAAACATCACTTTGCCAATGAAGGCCTGTATAGTCAAAGCTACAGTTTATCCAGTAGTCATGTGCACGTGTGAGAGCTGGACCCTAAAGAAGGCTGAGTGCCGAGGAATTGGTGCTTTCGAACTGTGGTGCTGGAGGAGACACTTGAGAGTCCCTGAAACAGCAAGGAGATCAGCCAATCCTAAAGGAATTCAACACTGAATATTCATTGGAAGGACTTTCGGCCACCTAATGCAAAGAGCTGACTCACTGGAAAAAACTTTGATGCTGGGAAAGACTGAAGGCAATAGGAGAAAGAGGAGGCAGAGGATTAGAGGGTTAGATAGCATCACCACCTCAATGGACATGAGTTTGAGCAAACTCCGGGAGATAGTGGGGGACACAGGGCCTGGTGTGCTACAGTCCATGAAGATGTAAAGGGTTGGACATGACTTACTGACTGAGCAACAACAACCAAGTTTACTTACAATACCTAATGTAATGTAAAGATGATGTAAATAGATGTTACTGCATGGCAAATTCAAATGTGTTCTTCTAGAACTTTTTAAAAATTGTTTCTCTGATGACATTCAATCTGAGTTTGGTTGAATCCAGAGATGCAAAACCTATAGATATGGAGGGCTGACAGTACTTTGAGACTGGTTACTTCTTGTCCCCAAATTTGGCCAACACACCCTCCGAAACTGTCTGAAGGGTACTGTGGATGATTCACATCTTCATACAAACAAACCACATCTGTTTGTAATCAGTCAAGAAAAATGACTAATGCCCTGAGCTCTATAAAGCAGTGCCCACAGCTGGTCAGCCACAGCTAATGTCCCAAGCAAGCATGTATTTGCTTTTTTTTTTTTTAATTTTATTTACTTTATTGTGTTGGTTTTGCCATACATTGACATGAATCTGCCGTGGGTATACATATGTTCCCCCTCCAGAACCCCCCTCCCTCCTCCCTCCTGATTCCCTCTCTCTGGGTCATCCCGGTGCACCAGCCCTGAGCATCAAACCTGGGCTGGCAATTGATTTCACATATGATAATTAACATGTTTCAATGCCATTCTCCCATATCATCCCACCCTTGCCCTCTCCCATAGAGTCCAAAAGACTGTTCTATACATCTGCGTTTCTTTTGCTGTCTCGCATACAGTGTTCTCATTACCATCTTTCTAAATTCCATATATATGCGTTAGTATACTGTATTGTTGTTTTTCCTTCTGGCTTACTTCACTCTGGATAATAGGCTCCAGTTCCGTCCACCTGAGTAGAACTAATTCAAATGAATTCTTTTTAATGGCTGAGTAATATTCCATTGTGTATATGTACCACAGCTTTCTTATCCATTCGTCTATTGATGGACATCTAGGTTGCTTCCATGTCCTGGCTATTGTAAACAATGCGGCGATAAACATTGGGGTACATGTGTCTCTTTCAATTCTGGTTTCCTTGGTGTGTATGCCCAGCAGTGGGATTGCTGGGTCATATGGCAGTTCTATTTTCAGTTTTTTAAGGAATCTCCATGCTGTTCTCCATAGTGGCTGTATTAGTTTGCAATCCCACCAACAGTGTAAGAGAGTTCCCTTTTCTCCATGTCCTCCCCAGCATTTATTGCTTGTAGACTTTTGGATGGCAGCCATTCTGACCAGTGTAAAGTGGTACCTCACTGTGGTTTTGATTTGCATTTCTCTGATAACGAGTGATGTTGAGCATCTTTTCATGTGTTTGTTAGCCATTTTTATGTCTTCTTTGGAGAAATGTCTGTTTAGTTCTTTGGCCCACTTTTTGATTGGGTTGTTTATTTTTCTGGAATGGAGCTGCAGGAGTTGCTTGTATATTTTTGAGATTGTCCATTGCTTTGTTTGCTATTATTTTCTCCCATTCTGAAGGCTGCCTTTTCACTTTGCTTTTAGTTTCCTTTGTTGTGCAGAAGCTTTTCATTTTAATTAGGTCCCATTTGTTTATTTGTGCTTTTATTTCCAATATTCTGGGAGGTGGGCCATAGAGGATCCTGCTTTGGTTTATGTCGGAGAGTGTTTTGCCTATGTTTTCCTCTAGGAGTTTTATAGTTTCTGGTCTTATGTTTAGATCTTTGATCCATTTTGAGTTTATTTTTGTGTATGGTGTTAGAAAGTGTTCTAGTTTCATTCTTTTACAAGTGGCTGTCCAGTTTTCCCAGCACCACTTGTTAAAGAGATGGTCTTTTCTCCATTGTATATTCTTGCCTCCTTTGTCAAAGATTAGGTGTCCATAGATGTGTGGATTTATCTCTGGGCTTTCTATTTTGTTCCATGGATCTATATTTCCGTCTTTGTGCCAGATAAATAAAATTGACAAACCATTAGCCAGACTCATCAAGAAACAAAGGGAGAAGAATTAAATCAACAAAATTAGAAATGAAAACAGAGAGATCACAACAAAAAACACAAATACAAAGGATCATAAGAGACTATTATCAGCAACTATATGCAAATAAACTGGACAACCTGGAAGAAATGGACAAATTCTTAGAAAAGTACAACTTTCCAAGACTAAACCAGGAAGAGATAGATAATATTAACAGACCCATCACAAGCACAGAAATTGAAACCATAATCAGAAATCTTCCAACAAACAAAAGCCTAGGACCAGATGGCCTCACAGCTGAATTCTACTAAAAATTTAGAAAAGAGCTAACATCTATTCTACTCAAACTCTTCCAGAAAATTGCAGAGGAAGGTAAACTTCCAAACTCATTCTATGAGGCCACCATCACCCTAATTCCAAAACCTGACAAAGAAGCCACAAAAAAAGAAAACTACAGGCCAATATCACTGATGAACACAGATGCAAAAATCCTTAACAAAATTCTAGCAAATAGAATCCAACAACACATTAAAAAGATCATACATCATGATCAAGTAGGCTTTATTCCAGGGATGCAAGGATTCTTCAATATTTGCAAATCAATCAATGTAATACACCACATTAACAAATTGAAAAATAAAAACCACATGATTATCTCAATAGATGCAGAGAAAGCCTTTGACAAAATTCAACATCCATTTATGATAAAAACCCTCCAAAAAGCAGGAATAGAAGGAACATACCTCAACATAATAAAAGCTATATATGACAAACCCCCAGCAAACATTATCCTCAATGGTGAAAAAACTGAAAGCATTTCCCCTGAAGTCAGGAACAAGACAAGGGTGCCCACTCTCATCACTACTTTTCAACATAGTTTTGGAAGTCTTGGCCACAGCAATCAGAGCAGATAAAGAAATAAAAGGGATCCAGTTTGAAAAGAAGTAAAACTCTCACTGTTTGCAGATGACATGATCCTCTACATAGAAAACCCTGAAGACTCTACCAGAAAATTACTAGAGCTAATCAGTGAATATAGTAAAGTTGCAGGATACAAAATCAACACACAGAAATCCCTTGCATTCCTATGCACTAACAATGTATTTGCTTTGAAATCAAACACCTCTCTGTCTTGTCTGTATGTGGACTGACTATCAAGGGTCTAGACCTTCTAACAGGTAACACGATCTAAGGCTTCCAGCGCAGGAAGTGCACCATACTGAAGAACCACACGTGGGACACACGAACCCTACAGAGTTATCTGCAAGATCAAGGAAATCATTCTTACATACGAAAACTCCAAAGACCCACTTTGCAGTGAGCACTTAAGCCTTAGAGAAATATTGTTAATAAGTGCTCTGGTTTTGAGTCAGTTTCAGTCTCAGAGAGCATTTCTTAAATGCTTCTTGGGTATTTGGGAAATGGATTCTGAGCTAAGACAAGTGGAATTGGATTTATCGGGGGGGGGGGGGAAATCACTGTTAATGCAAAGCAAAGCATAAATACAGGATTTCATCTGGAAATAAAAGTTGAATGCAGGGAAGTCGGCAGCGTCAACAAGACTGACCTTACAATGGCCACAAATCTAAAAAACTGAAGTGTGGTGGTGAAGAGACACAGAGTCAAGAATGTCTCTAGAATCACCTCTTGGGTGGCGTGCGTGAAATAATTCATGTAGCCAATGACCCCACATTTCTGAAGTCTTTTATTAAACCCTTACTGCAGAAATATGAGAAAATGCAGTAAGTGAAGGATGGAAGACCTGCCACGATCTACGGTCAACGCTTGTACTGCTCTGGTGAATATCCTTCGAGATTATTTTCTATCAATAGGCGTATATGGCATAAAAACTTTTCCCCCACAAAAATCAGATCATACCTTCCATACTATTTGGAAACCTGACTTTCTGCATTTATCTAAACATTTCCATGTCAAGAAATCTTTTTGATTTCTACGCTTAATAACGGTAGACTATTTCTTCTATGGGTGTAACAAAACTTAACCATTCCACTATCATCAGCATTAATTTCCAGTTTTTTGCTATTGAAAAATGCTGCAATGAACTACCTTTTGCTAAATCTGCATGAACAGAAGGCCACTTCCAAGCGCTGCATTCTGGACCATGTGTAGCATGTGGCATCAAGGGCACATCTCCCCATTGATGTACCAAGGCTAGAAGGGCCCCTCCTCCAACCTCCAGGGGTCAGAGCAAGCCCAGAATAACCCAGTGGGTGGACACTATGTCCTGACTCTTCTGTCTGATTTAGGACGTCACAAAAATCACTGTAAAAAAGAAGGCAGCTGAGCTAAATCCCAGGACTTGTCCCAAGTCTGTTTGTCATCAAGTGGAAAAGTAAACATTTTCCATTATTTATTAGCACCACATTTGCAGAAACAGTTGCCTCAGGCTCCATGTCTAGTGGAATTCAGGTTTGCCGTGGGAAACAATGAAGCAGAACCTTGTAACAGAATGAAGAGCTTTCAGTGACTGAAGTGAAACCTACAGTCAGGGCAAATCAGATCCAGAACACAGTTAATAACCATCACTTCTTTCTATTGTATCTTCATTTTATATTCCCCAACTCCTTTAACTTCCTTAAAAAACAGATTCACTATAGGGTCCATTTAAATGTTTTTATTAGAGCAGTTATGGTTACTGCCCCATTGTGTCTAGAATTTTAAAATATATATCCTTAGGGTTTGAATGTTTGGGGATGAGATTTCTATTTTTACGTTTTGATCTTTCTCCACAAAAGCCAAAACAGTATGTTATTAAGCATTTCCAGACTTGCAAGCAAGTTAAAAGAATCCAGTCTTCTTTTCTCTAAATTAGTTGGAGGAGACTAAAAGGTTACAAGCAACATTTTAAAATCCTACTGAAAACAAGACCGTCACTTGGATGCTGGAAGAGATTGTAACACTAAACTGGAATGGCCCCCACAGAATCCAGAATACACTTGTTAGCCAGCAGACACTCATTCTAGGTGATTCTGTAATTCCAAAGACACTCTAGGAGCCCCAAATACTACAGCATCTCAATTGTTAGGTGACTTGGCTGAGGTGTCTCTTCAAATAAGATCAACTTCATGTGAAAAGTGTCTTTTGGGAACTAAGGTTCAATTTTCTACTCAACTGATAGTTCTCTTGATAACCTGATAGTCAACACATTCTTGAAATCAACAGAAACCTTTTAGTTAATTGTATTCTTGGATTTCTCCTGAAAGCAGCCTGATCAAAAAAAAAAAAAATCAAAAGTATGGAGATGAGTTTTCATGCCTTTTAAAAAAACTATGCGAAGTCAACTAAGAACGGCCAGAATGAGCACACTGAGGCAAGACTTTGCTGGGTGTTGAGACAAACATTAAAACAATGGTACCATGATTAAATAAGTTTTTATTGTCACATTTAACTGCTTTGTCAGATATACATTGTAGGTTTCAGTATGGCATAAAAATAAAAATATTTTCCTGAATGTCAAAATCTGAACAGAGGAGATGGCGATGGCACTTAGAAAAAAAAATTCACACTGGTGCTGAAGCTGCTAGAAGGTAGCTGATAAACACTGGAACACATTTGCAGATAAAGCAGTCTGCAACATTTCAAATCAAACGGCAGTGGTATAAGGCCAACAAAACTGGAGAGTAGATACAGACCCCGTTGAGTAGCTATCTGAAGGATGGCAGTTTGAGTGTTTAATTTCCAGTCAGACTAAACTTCTTTCCTACAAAATGAAACTACTTTTTCAGAACCTGGATTTTAAGCCTCCTTAACAACTTCTTTATTCTTACAGGTCGTAACTAGTCCAAAGAAAGGCAGTTATAATCCATAGCATTAGCTTCGTGGGCTGACCCTGCCGTAAATGGTGGTGGTGATGGGGGGGGGTCTTGTCATTTCCAAACCAGGAGTCTGTCATGCTCATGAATGTCTGTAGTGGTTTCACACATTCTGGGCAAAACTAGAAACCAAGCAGTAATTAAATAAAAATGTTAAGTGCATCCCCAAGGAAAAGTCTCTACACATTCCACAGCTATATGCCGAACGGTAACTTAAAAAAGTATGGTTATTCTGATTGGAAGTGAATCTCTATTCAATAACCAAGCTTCCCAAATAGTTTATTAAACGTCTTTCTTCCACAAATAAAACTAACACTAGGATTTGTCAGAAGATCTACACGAATTATCTCCCTTACGTACGAACTTGGCTAAATCTGCTGTGTCTGGAGTCTGTTCCTCGTAAAATTCAGGTCTGGAACGTAACTCCTTTCTGTTATACTGCTGTGTGTCCTTCATTTAAGACTCCAGAACAGAGACCATAAATGTGGCTAGTGCAACATAGCAGTCACTGGAATTCCCCGAAAGAAAAATAAGTAATTTATTTTATGATGTACTTATTTGGATGATTACTTACTGGTAATTAGTATTTCTACATTTTTTTTTAAAGGCAACCATTTTAAGTGACAATACATATCAGGCTAGTAGAAAAAAGTGGAAACAAAGCCCTCTCTTTTGATCTCACAAAGTCATGCAGACAAAAGAAGGTACATCTGATTTGTTCCAATCTTGGAAATTATCAAAATTTCTTTTCTGGCAAAGATGAATTTGGCTCATCATAGAAAGAAGGTTCTTTGAAGGCTGCTGCTAAACTAGTTTCCCTTTGAAAAAGTAAATTTCAAGGCATGATAGTGCAAGAGGTAAGGTTTTGATTTATAGAACATTTATAGACTAATTGTGCTTAGTCTCTAATTTCCAAATATTTTAAACAGAAACTACGTTGATAAGTTTATCTTTGCCTAAATTTACCAGTACATCCATGAATCGCACCAGAATTTGGACAACTTGATTATCTTAATGACTCTGTTGTGAGCCCTGCACACTGCGTCCGCAGGTGAGGACCCCCCGCCTGCGAGGCTCCTCCAAGGTCTGTGCCCAAAAACTCTCATTTTAGGGAGTCCAGGGGCCTGAGAAAGCAGTTCTCCCCCCAGAGGAAGTCCTCAAAAACTCTCTCAATGAGCGATTAAGAAAAACAGTGCTAACTGGAGAGTTTCTTGCATTCAGTTAAATCTGGGAGGTCTGAGTGTTCCTGGAGCCCCCATCGGGGTGTGTCATGGGTCGAGAATCCCTTGAATGTGAGTATTCGCTATTAGGGGGCTCTGTAGGGTCAATCAAGTTTTCATAATCACTGTCGTCTGATTCCTCAGCACTGTCTCCAGCTGCTCTGTGGGAAGGAGGGGCATCTGCTCCACTTCCAGGGTATTTCAGTCCAGCACTGGTGGAGGCATAACTGGAGGAGCCCACAGCTTGAGGTCGAGGCATAAAGACGCTAGTTTCCATGCGAGAATGGCTCAGAGTACTTTCTTGATTATTTGGGTGAAGATCAGAATAAGGCGGAGGCGGGTCCGAGGCCTCTGCGTCTCCAAGAGTACTTCGACCTTCTACTGTGAACCCTGGATAGGGCATCCGAGGGCTGAAGGTGGGGTCCACGCTCTCAGATGGCATCTGTTGGCTTAACACTGCCCGCTGCAATCCTGGGTGGAAAGAGGAAGGAAACTGTAACACCCTCCGTATTGTCACAGCTTTGCATGTCAACACATTCAACAGTTGACCTGACTGTTCTGAAAATGGCAACAAAGCAGTGCAATTTATTATTACTGTGAATTACTGTACATTTGCACAGTATTTCGTAATTTTCAAAAGCCTCAGATCAGCTCTCTGAAGTACTACTGTCATCATTAATATTACCATCTGTTATGCAGGCAAAGGACCAGAGGTCAGAAAGATCAGGTGACTTCACTAAGATGACAGCCAGAAGTGGGGCTCTGACACCCAAACACAGGTCTCGTGACTCCAGATTCAGTGCTATGACCCTCACCTGCTGCTCACTGTGCTCGGAGACCATGGGGACAGAGGATAAAATCGATAGTTGTCCCCACCCTTGGCGGTCATCTGAATGGAGTTTTTCCTTAATAGACCTCACATCAAATAAAAAAAAACAAAGAAACTTCTTGACAATTACTTGCCACAATATTCTTAAACATCTCTTTCTCCTTAAAAGTTCAAAGCCCTGGGATGTCCCTGGCGGTCAAGATGCTGCACTCCCAATGCTGGGGGCCAGAGTTCAATCCCTGGTCTAGGAACTAGACCCCACATGCTGCAACTAAGAGTCTGCATATCGCAGAAGACTGCAGCTCCTGCGTGCCACAGCAAAGACACGGCTGACCAAAGAAACAAATATTAGGGAAAAAAGTTCAGAAACCAATACAACATTGTGAAAACATATTTTTAATTAAATTAAAAAACAGGGAGTTCAAAGCCCTGTGTTAGGTACTAGGCCATAACTTCATTGCATTTTTATGGTGGCAAAACTGAAACAGCCACACATCTACGAGTCTATGGCCTTTAAATTGTTTTTAAGTACATTTAAAAATATTATAAAAATGATTTGTACACACCCATCACAGATTCATGTCAATGTATGGCAAAACCAATACAATATTGTAAAGTAATTAGCCTCCAATTAAAATAAATTAAAAAATAAAATAAGAACAACGGATCTCACACACACACACACAAATGATTTGTACAAAATTCAGAAAAGAAAAAAAAATGAAAATCACCCACAATTCTATCACTCAGATAAAACTTAAAATTTTGATGAAAAGAGTACAAGATTTGGGTTAAAAGACATACACCTCAGGTATCAGGTACCCCAACTTCTACAAATGCCAGCTCTATCATCTAGCTTTGTGTGTGTCTTTGTGTGTCCGTGTATTTTATCTTATCTATTTGGCTGCACTGTGCAGTGTGCAGGATCTTAGTTCCCCAACCAGGCATGGAATCTGTGCCCCCTGCAAGGGGAAGAGCCAAAGTCTTAACCACTAGTTAAATCTAGTGACTTTCATAAAAAAAAAGAAAAATGAAATAATGCCCTTTCCAGCAACATGGATGGATCTACAGATTATCATACAAAGTGAGGTCAGAGATAAATACCACTGATATTACCTACAAATGGAATAAAAAAAAAAGAAAAAAATGGTACAAATGACCTTACTTATAAAACAGAAATGGGCTCACAGTCATAGAAAGCAAATACAGTTACCAAAGGGTTGGTGGGGAGGACAATCAGGAGTCTGGGCCTAACAGACGCACACTACTGCACGTGAGACCGATAAGCCACAGGTCCTCCTGGGCAGCAGTGAGCTGCAGTCAGCATCTTGTAATGACTTGTAACGGAAAAGAATCTGAAAGTTTATATGCATACACACACACACACACATCTGAATTACCATGTTGTACTGAAACTAACATGACACTGTCAATCAATTGTACTTCAATAAAATACTATTTTCAAAAATCTGGTGGTTATTATAGCACATATATCTGTTACCATGCTGGAGTAAATAGATTCTTGGGCCTAATTCTCACTTAACCAGCTGGTTCCTTAGCTTATTGGTATCCAGCCACCCACTGCTATCAAAAACTAGACATTTAAAGTCTTTACGGAGACCCTGCCCCGTAAATCAAATATAAAGTGAGCAGAGTTTTAGGTAGCTCTTGTATGAGGCTCCAGTGAACACAGGACACGGCTCCTACGCCCTAGGCATGCCAGGGTTAACTTGGTAAGAAACATCACCTCTACTGTACACAGATCATATCACTTCTTGGGAATTACTCTAACTTGTTTCAGCCTTTCTACCTTCGGTCTTTTTTCTTAGAATATCAGTGACTTGAGAAGGACACCACGAAAAACAGTACTGCGCTTCTGGAAAAGCCTAAAGACAAGGGAATGCCCTGTCCCAAGCAGCCTAACTTGGGGCCTGATGAGTGTAGAAGAATGCATGTAATTTATCATACAATTTGAAGTTTAAAACCAGACATTTCCCTGATACTCAGGGGTAAAATGAATAGGAAGCTCACGTCTTTCTTGTTCCTTTTCATTCTTTCTCTGAGTGATCTGTCTTCTTAATTTGTTCACTTCTGCCTGACAAGATTCAACAACTCGCTCACTCTTTTCCACGTCTGCACACACTGCCTGAGGGAAAAATGACAACAAGAACAATTAGTTTCAAATCCAAGCATGAGGCATTTCATAAAGACAGCATCGATTATGACCCTAGGAGAAATCTGTATACTTTATCACGTCAAAAAGCAAACATTCTCCCTGAGGTACAAAACAAGATCATGAAGACCCAAGAGAGCAGTGATGCTGTCATCCGCTGAACGGCTTGCTCAGTTATGTTAAGGCGATTATGTACTTAGCTTATACATTCTTGAATATGAAGGGAGAGATTTCATCTTTCCCTTGCTGACTCATCTTTATTTGTATGAAAAGGGAACTTTTGGTATCAGTCTAGCATAGGGTTTCCCAGGTGGTGCTACTGGTAAAGGACCCATCTGCCAATTCAGGAGACCTAAGGGACTCGGGTTCGATCTCTGTTTGGAAAGATCCCTTGGAGGAGGGCATGGCGTTCCACTCCAGTCTTCCTGCCTGGAGACTCCTACGGACAGAGGAGCCTGGCCGGCTACAGTCCACAGGGTTACAAAGACTTGGACACGACTGAAGTGACTTAGCACAGCACAGTCTAGCACAGGAGGATGAACAAAAGAAAGCAATGAGGTGCTTTCAACTTTTATTTGTAATCAACAATTAAGCCTCAGATCACACACAAATTTATTTAATAGAAACTACAACTAGGAAAAGTTGAAAAAGAACTTGACATTGAAACTTACTTTCTTTTTCAGCTTTCCCTAGTCCATGTACTTTAACCATTCCTATCAGGGCACGGACGTGATACTGGCGTTTGCAGGGTAGCCTTAATCAATAGGCAATGGAACGTCTAATACATGCCACTTCGAAGTCTGTGAGGTGGCACTGAAAGTCTGCAAAGAGCGCGGTCATGAGTTCAGGACAAAAAGCTGCTTTTCAGTGCACGTTCTTCCCATAGCAGAGATACCAGAAGTCGCTGGAACGTGGGCCAGTCATCAGTGAGGGAGGCTGGATTAAGTTGCCTGTGCCGCTATGGGGACCGTGACCCTGATTTGGAGCGCGGCACTGGGGTCTGCCCACTGCGTGCCTTCCCCTTTGCCCCAGGCTGGACGCAGACTGCTGCTCTCCTTCTCAGCAGCTGCCTGTGCTCCTCTATTCCCTGGGACCTTCCTCCAGGCCTGGGACTGCCTCTTCAGCCCTACCCCTCTTCTTCCTGTCCTCCAAAGCTCTTTTGTTCCTAGGGTTTCAGAGCGAATTACTCCTAAGAACACTTTGGTAAAAGAACGTGGGAAAGTATTGCTAGCACCTAGCTCAGGATCTGGCTTGCAGGAGATGTTTCCATAGACATTTGTTGCATGAATGCCTAGGAATGAACAGGCTCCACTGCACCTCCCACTCAGTGGAGGCAGCTGTGGGCAAAGGAGTGAACTAGAATCGGGAGGCCGAGCTGTCCTGGGTTACAACGGGTGCCTTTGGGTGCAGTCTCTACTTAGGCCAAGTGATGTGACAGCTGTGTTCTTAGCGATCCTTCCTTAAACTGGGAATACATTTCTCTTGGGAAAACGCTGTCATTAAAGAGGTCACAAGTGTTTAAAAGAGTGATATTAAAACTGTACTTCAGAGTCTCCATGGCAGGCACATAGCGTGTGAGATAGGCTTTCGTAGGCTGGCATGAGTAACTACTCCAAATATCTGATCATTCGGGAACTGGTTTTTGGACCACAGTTCATTGGTCGGTTAGGAGATTAAAAATTAAAGTGGAATTTAAAAAGCATTCGGGCAATATAAATACGATGAAAACTAGTAAATGAATCAGTTACCTGTACTTTCTCCTGAAGCGCGTTATAAACCTGATAAATCGCCCTGATGTCTTTCATTACTCCGTCCTTGTCAAAAAAGTCAGTACTAGAAGACAGACAGAAACAAGATTCACAAAGCAATTAGAATTACAGTGAACTGGAAGGCACGTTCCCATCTACCTTAATCTATTAATTACTTAAATGCTGCAACCCCAGGGTGACAATGTTTCAGCAACAATGCCCCTGTCCCTAGGGTTACAGAAGGGAAAGAAGAGAGAACCCCTGTTGCCAAGACCACTGAAAAATAGTAGTCATTTTTTCCCTCACCCTATATATTTTTCATGGACCACAGTCAGCTTTCAGAACCTCAGATATACACAGAATCTACTCACATTTTTGCATCAGTTGCAAAAAAAGAAAAAAAATTGTGGCAAGTGATTAAAAAAATAAATATTAATAAAGTAAATTTTCTTTTCAATAAGCAGATTTTGATATACAGTAGTGATGGTCTACAGAAAAAGAATTGCCTTATTGGATTTTTCAGTGTTAATCATATCAAATGACATCACATTTCTCCACAAGCATAGTTAGCGAAAGAAAGGAAAAACATCCTTTCAACTTACCCATGTTCTTTAATAACTTTGGCATAACTCTGAGAAGTATTTGGCACTGAAGACACTTTATACTCTTGCTGGCTAGTATTGCCTAGATTGGGAATAGCAAGGGATATCCTTTGATTATACCTGTGGGAGATTGAGAGAGAGAGACAGAGATCACGTTAAAAACACTCCTCTACGTAAAGAATGGGTCTTGCCAACAGAAGCTCGAGTCTCTGCACTGGGAACTAAGAGAAGGTCTCACAGAGAACCCACTTCCAGAGACAACCCGGGGTTATATTAATTAGCAAATTTTTCACTTCCCTTAAAGTAGAAACTCAATTGTAAACTCCTGGAGGGCAGAGGTTAGGTATCTGCATTTCACAGCAACTGACAAGAGGGCTGAGGTGGTTTTAATTGCTCAAAAACCTACTGATTAATTAATGGAATCTTAGGGGTGGCTATTTAACAACTACTAAGTATTTTTCACTGATTTAATTTATTCTACTGTAAGTCAACTTCTGTAGGAACCCTTTCTGTTGATCATATGACCTTTCTTTCTGCTTTAACAAATCCCTAATGTAAAACCCTCATTAGCCAGTAGGTGGATCAATTTTACAATTTGGTCCTTGAAATCTAAGTTTTAAAATTATAATCAGACTTACAGCACAACAGAACTAATTTGTATATAATGGATTATGGAGAAGCAAATGATGATTTCCAGCTGTTTATTCCTTTAAGAATATTCCTGCATAATAAATATCTTGCTAATGCTTCTTGACTCAAAACTATTTTAATTTATATAATTAACTGACAGGAAAATACCTTCTCTATCACAAAGAAAACCAGCTACAGGACAATTATAAACACTCTTCTTTAAAGATGCTGTAAAATGCTATTTTCAAAGGCACAAATCTCAAGTACTTGTATCAACATCTTTCCCATTTATGTGCGGCTGGTGGGAATGCTTTCTTTACCTTCGATTTGGTCTAAACAGAACATATTCTAAAGCATGAGTGGAATTGTTGGCAGTGGAGATGAAGCTGAAGAGGAGGAAGACAAGGTCGGGCACCCCGAGGATGCGGGTGAGCTGCTTATGGATCACCTGCTCTCTGTACGACATCTGCTGCTGTGTGTTTCGCCGGAATCGATACCAGCCGATTACTTTCTGCAACAGACACAGAAGAAAGAAGTATTAAAAGTTGCATGAAATCCCACAAATTTAATTCTGAATGCATCTGCAAAAACATTCATACCAAATTTATGTGCAATAGTTCAAAACTGAAAACCACTCAACTGTCCCATTGAAAGATGAATGGATAAATAAAAATGTGGTGTATGCACACACTGGACTTCACACAGTGACACAGAGGAGCAAACACGACGTACGCAACACACATGAATCCCAAATAATTATGCTGAGAAGCCAGAACAATAATAACAAAAATTATCATCATCGTAACAGCACAGATTACAGGATTCTTTTGTTTTTGACCACGCTGCACGGCTTGCAGGATCTTAGTTCCCCAACCAGGACTGAACCTGGGCCACAGCGGTAAAAGTGTCAAGTCCTAATTACTGGACTACCAGAGAATTCTCAATCTAAGATTTGATGGCATGTAAAATTCTAGAAAATGAAAATGACATAAAGCAGATCAGTGGATGACTGGGCAGAGGAGAAAGAGGGGTCAGAAAAGACCATGAGGAGACCTTGGCAGGGACAGACATGTTCATTATCTTATTCAGATGGTGGTTTCATGCATGTCTGCTGCTGCTGCTAAGTCGCTTCAGTCGTGTCCGACTCCGTGCGACCCCATGACGGCAGCCCACCAGGTTCCCCCCTCCCTGGGATTCTCCAGGCAAGAACACTGGAGCGGGCTGCCATTTCCTTCTCCAATGCATGAAAGTGAAAAGTGAAAGTGAAGTCGCTCAGTCGTGTCCAACTCTTTGTGACCCCACAGACTGCAGCCCACCAGGCTCCTCTGTCCATGGGATTTTCCAGGCAAGAGTACTGGAGTGGGGTGCCATTGCCTTCTCCATCATGCATGTTTACATATACCAAAACTTATCAAAGTATAGCTCTAAATATACACAGTTTATTACATGTTAATTATATTTCAGTACAACAATTTTAAAAGGTTAGCTTTGTCAGTGCTGACTATACCAGCAATTAAATTGGCATGTGATTTAAACTGACAGGCTCTTTGGAAGAACATTTTCACAATGTGATCTGCTGGATGTATGGAAGATGGAAGGCCTGAGAGACACCTGGGAGCTTGCTAAAATCCTCCTGGTCCCAATCCAAACCTGCAGAACTGGAGCTTCCAAGGGTACAGTCAGAAATCTGAATTTAAGATAAATTCTTAAGTTTTTTCTTATGTATAACTAAAGTTTGAAAACCTCTGTTGTGGAGACACTTTAATTCTTTATAGGAAGAATAATCTTCCATAGCTTCTTTCTTTAAAACAAACTCTTTGAGTGAAAATCCTGTTTTAAGAAATGAAAGTAATTTAGAGTTGTTAGTGTTGTATTAAAATTAACAGTAAATTTAGATTACGTTTTGGAAACTTTCACAAAGGAAGGAAGTCAATCAACCTTTACTGTTACAATTATTTTCACTAATTATCACAACAACCCTGAGAGGCGAGTAATGTTTTCTGCACAGTTCATATCACATGAAAGGAACTACAGGGAGCACAGTAACACTGCCTGCTCTTAAGGAGTACTACTGAAAATACAGCATAATTCTAATTATATTGAAGCAATTAATTCTGGTATTCTTTAAATATAAAGAAAACTACAACACTTTTGACAGTATAAATCTTAAGAGTGAAAAGTAGTTTCCTTTAAAAAAATAAAAACAAAAAGCAAGTAAGAAAAATCTTAAACTGGCTAGAGCTACTAGCATCAAAGAACATGGCATATTTCAGGCTGAGTCAAGGCACTTTGAATTTAACTTGGGATTAGCTCCTCTGCAGGACTGGGTCACGCCTCCCACCCTCTGCATTCCTGCAGAGGCCTGAGCAGCGGTCAGCACACAGCCATTCTCATGAAATATTCACTGGTTAAAGAATCTAGCCAGTCGAGACTGGATGGGTACTAAAACTGACTCTAATTGTTTGATTCTGTTTGTATTTTCTGAGAAGTGGGAAACCTTGTAAATTTATTGTGGACATCAATTTATTCATTTGATATCTGCTAAAAAGATAACCCTCTTCATTCTGATCAATGAGAGACAAGATGCCAAAATAATTCACACTGGTGACAGGTACAATTGTAACTTCTAGAGCTAACAAGCTGGTTGCAAAGGCTACCGAGAATCGAGGTTACGGATGCGGAAGAGCACATTTTTGATAGCTATTTTTGGGCCATGATGAAAAATTATCAATGTCTTTCCCTAAAACCTTATCTCTGCTGAAGCTTCAGACAATACTTCACAAAGACTCTCCTCTCCACTTCCTGTGCTAGATATTCACTTACATTTTCTGGAGCCAAAGCAATTATCCCCAATACTGAGCATATTTGTCATCTTTAACTTGTGTTCTTTTTGGCTTTATGATGATATTAAAATGGCAGTTATGTTTATCATTATCTGTTTCAGAGCAGAAGCTTTCAGGAAGGCAGAAATCCTCCTCTCCCTTGCTTCTTTTGGCCTGAGCCCAAAACCTGAGGCTGGTCAAAACTTTGTGAACAAAATATGGCTTCTGCTAGGGCAGTAACTGAGTAGGCAACCAGGCTGCACCTACGGGAATTTCTCATATGAAAAAATACTGGCCTCTATCTTAAATCCAAATTTTTTTTTTAATTTAGCAATGTTGTGGAGTCCCTATATTTGAGAGCCACATGTTTTTAGTAAACAATTTTCTATATATTTTATATATTAATTGGTATTGTGACAAAAATCTTTATCAGCTTGTGTATTCTAATGGATAATTTTAGGACTCAAGGAACTTATAAAATTATTATGTACTTACTTTATGAGTTCAAACCACTAAACTTTCCTTTGTAGGATTTTTCTTTCTTTTTTTTGGTGGGGTGGGGCCTCCCTTCTCCATTTGTAGGATTTTAGCTCCCCCAGCAGGGATTGAACTCTGGCAGCCCTCAGAGCCCTTGGCAATGAGAGCGAAGAGTCCCAACTGCTGGACCAGCAGGAAACTCTCAGTTCAGTTCAGTCGCTCAGTCGTGTCCAACTCTTTGCAACCCCATGAACTGCAGCATGCCAGGGTATCCTGTCCATCACCAACTCCCAGAGGTGGCTCATGCCCATCAAGTCGGTGATGCTATAAAACACATCTCCTCTGTCTTCCCCTTCTCCTCCTGCCTTCAATCTTGACCAGCATCAGGGTCTTTTCCAATGAGTCAATTTTTCACATCACGTGGCCAAAGTACTGGAGCTTTATTTAGCTTCAGCATCAGCCCTTCCAAAGAATATTCAGGACTGACTTCCTTTAGGATGGACTTGTTGGATCTCCTTGCAGTCCGAGGGACTCTCAAGAGTCTTCTCCAACACCACAGTTCAAAAGCACCAATTTCTTGGTGCTCAGCTTGCTTTATGGTCCGGCTCTCACATCCATACATGACTAGGGGAAAAACCACAGCTTTGACTACACGGACTTTGTTGCCAAAGTGATGTCTCTGCTTTTAATATGCTGTCTAGGTTGGTCATAGCTTTTCTTTCAAGGAGAAAGCATCTTTTAATTTCATGGCTTCAGTCACCATCTACAGTGATTTTGGAGCTCAAGAAAATAAAGTCTGTCACTCTTTCCATTGTTTCCCCACCTATTTGCCATAAAGTGATAGGACCGGATACCATGATCTTAGTTTTCTGAATGTTGAGCCTTAAGCCAACTTTTTCACTCTCCTCTTTCACTTTCATTAAGAGGCTCTTTATTTCCTCTTCACTTAAGTGTGGTGTCATCTGCATATCTGAGGTTATTGATATTTCTCCTGGCAATCTTGATTCCAGCTTATTCTTCATCCAGGCCAGCATTTTACATGATGTACTCTGCATGTAAGTTAAATGAACAAGGTGACAATGTACAGCCTTGACATACTCCTTTCTCAATTTGGGACCAGTCTGTTGTTCCATGTCCAGTTCTAACTGTTGCTTCCTGACCTGCATACAGGTTTCTCAAGAGGCAGGTCAGGTGGTCTGGTATTCCCATCTCTTTCAGAATTTTCCACAGTTTATTGTGATCCACACAGTCAAAGGCTTTGGCATAGTCAATAAAGCAGATGTTTTTCTGGAACTCTCTTGCTTTTTTGATAATCCAATGGATGGTGGCAATTTGATCTCTGGTTCCTCTGCCTCTTCTAAATCCAGCTTGAACATCTGGAAGTTCTTGGCTTACGTACTGTTGAAGCCTAGCTTGGGGAATTTTGAGCATTACTTCGCTAGCATGTGAGATGAGAGCAACTGTGAAGTAGTTTGAACATTCTTTGGCATTGCCTTTGGGATTGGAATGAAAACTGACCTTTTCTAGTCCTGTGGCCATTGCTGAGTTTTCCATATTTGCTGGCATATTGAGTGCAGCACTTTCACAGCATCATCTTTTAGCATCTGAAATAGCTCAACTGGAATTCCATCACCTTCACTAGCTTTGTTCATAGTGATGCTTCCTAAGGCCCACTTGACTTTGAATTCCAGGATGTCTGGTCTAGGTGAGTGATCGCATCATCGCGGTTGTCTGTGTCATGAAGATCTTTTTTTTGTATAATTCTGTGTATTCTTGCCACCTCTTCTTAATATGTTTTGCTTCTGTTAGATCCATACCATTTCTGTCCTTTACTGTGCCCATCTCTGCATGAATTGTTCCCTTGGTATCTCTAATTTTCTTGAAGAGATCTCTAGTCTTTCCCATTCTGTTGTTTTTCTCTATCTCTTTGGAAGACTTTCTTATCTCTCCTTGCTATTCTTTGGAACTCTGCATTCAGAAGTGTATGTCTTTCCTCTTCTCCTCTGCCTTTAGCTTCTCTTCTTTTCTCAGCTATTTGTAAGACCTCCTCAGACAATCATTTAGACCTTTTGCATTTCCTTTTCTTGGGGATGGTCTTGATCACTTTCTCCTTACAATGTCATGAACCTCTGTGGATAGTTCTTCAGGCACTCTGTCTATCAGATCTAACACCTTGAATCTATTTCTCACTTCCACTGTAAAATCATAAGGGATCTGATTTAGGTCATACCCGAATGGTCTATTGGTTTTCCCTACTTTCTTCAATTTCAGTCTGAATTTGGCAATAAGGAGTTAGTGATCCGAGCCACAGTCAGCTTCCGGTCTTGTTTTTGCTGACTGTATAGAGCTTCTCCATCTTTGGCTGAAAAGGGATAATCAATCTGATTTTGGTACTGACTGTCTGGTGATGTCCATGTGTAGCATCATCTCTTGTGTTGTTGGAAGAGGGTGTTTGCTACGACCAGTGTGTTCTCTTCGCAGAACTCTATTAGCCTTTGCCCTGCTTCATTCTGTACTCCAAGGCCAAGCTTGCCTGTTACTCCAGGTAACTCTTGACTTCCTACTTTTGCATTCCAGTCCCCTATGATGAAAAGGACATCTTTTTTTGGTGTTAGTTCTAGAAGGTCTTGTAGGCCATCACAGAACTGCTCAACTTCAGCTTCTTTGGCATTAGTGCTTGGGACATAGATTTGGATTACTGTGATACTGAATGGTTTGACTTGGAAATGAACAGAGATTATTCTATCATTTTTGAGACTGCATCCAATTATTGCATTTTGGACTCTTTTACTGACTATGATGGCTACTCCATTTCTTCTAAAGGATTCTTGTCCACAGTAGTAGATATAATGGTCATCGGAGTTAAATTCACCCATTCCAGTCCATTTTAGTTCACTGACTGCTAAAATGTTGATGTTTGCCATCTCCTGTTTGATCACTTCCAAACTGCCTTGATTTATGGATGTAACATTCCAGGTTCCTATGCAATATTGTTCTTTACAGCATTGGAGTTTACTTCCATCACCAGTCACATCCACAACTGGGCGTTGTTTTCGCTTTGGCTCTGTCTCTTCATTCTTTCTGGAGTTATTTCTCCACTCTTCTCCAGTAGCATATTGGGCACCTACAGACCTGGGGAGTTCATCTTTCAGTGTCCTATCTTTTTGCCTCTTCATACTGTTCATGGGGTTCTCAAGGCAAGAATACTGAAGTGGTTTGCCATTCCCTTCCCTAGTGGACCATGTTTTGTCAGAATTCTCTCTCAAGGAACTCCCAGGGCTTTTCAATTAAACATTAGATTTGAAACCTACCTAGCAGAGAATCAATTTTTGAAATGCTTCCATTAGCACTTTCTTGAAGAGCTGATGTTAATTAAAAATAATTTTTTATATCAGATACTGTACATATGTATTTTTAAGCTGAACATTTTAAATTTAACTTTGTAGGTATTACTATAACCTCTTTGAGGTGAAGATGTAACTTTGTACCATTTCTGGAAAAATCCCATACTACAGTCAACTATACAGCTTTTCAACCCACTCCAGTGTTCTTGCCTGGAGAATCCCAGGGACAGGGGAGTCTGGTGGGCAGCCATCTATGGGGTTGCAGAGAGTCAGACATGACTGAAGTGAGTTAGCAGCAGCAGCAGCAGCATACAGCTTTTCAGTCTAAATATTAAGTATCATCTTTTGTTTGGGGGCTAGAAATTTGGATTCTTGAAAAATATCCTCAAATAGTTTATATTATGTATAAGATGTCATAGGAAATACAATGAACATAAAATATAGTCCCTGCCTTTAACAAATTCCATGGAAAATAAAACCTAATTTCCAAGTAAATTGAAGAAACAAATTCCTGTCTTTTAATTGCAAAAGAAAATATAATTGTTAGTTTTAGCATAAAGCTTTAGAAAATCAAAACTGAAGGTCAGCTTTTTGAGAATCTAGGCCCCAGGAAAAGCAAAGATAACTCCAGTTAGCAATCTGTATTGGTCTTCTGTGTCTCAAAAGACCAAACCTGATTTTATTATTTTTTAAAATACAATATGACCTTATTTTAATATATAACTGAAATATAAAATACCATAGGAAATTAGCAAATCCAATTTAAAATCCTCAAATTAAGAGAAGTGTCTCTATTTACTACAGAAAATGCTACATGGTAAGAGTGCATTTCTTTTTTTCAATTAATTTCAATATAATGTAAAAAACTTTATTACATAAAGTTTCCCCTCCTCAGCAACATCTCTGCTCCCTTTACTCAGAGTAACCACTTCTAGGTCAGGATCTTTCTCTATATGCACTCAGACTTTTGTTTTTATAAAAAGCAGGCTCAAATTATTTCACTTCAAGATCTCTCTAAGTCATTCATGAGAACCTCCCTTATCTTTTTAATGGCTGCTTCACATCCCATGGGCTTCCCAGGTTGCGCAGTGGTAAAGAATCCATTTGCCAGTGCAGGAGACACGAGAGACATGGGTTCAATCCCTGGGTCAGGAAGACGCCCTGGAGGAGGAAACAGCAACCCATTCCAGTATTCTTGTCTGGCAGATTCCATGGACAGAAGAACCTGGCGGGCTATAGTCCACGGGGTGGTCAAGAGTCGGATATGACTGAGCACACACAGACTGTCATATTCCATAGTATGGAGGTACCAACATAATTTACTTAACCATTTCTCACTGGTAGACATTTAGATTGCTTTCAAAATTCTCATTATTAGGCAAAGATGCAACAAACATCTTTGTATGCTGCATTAGAAGGCCAGATTACTGGGTTTAAATCTTGGCACCAACATTCCTGCTTATAACCTTAACCAAGATATTTATCCTTAGTTGTCTCAACTGTAAAATGGGGGTGATGATAAAAGCCTCATGGGGTGGGTGCAAGGATTAAATGTGTCAGTACCTGGAAAGTGCTTAGTATACGGTGTGGCACAGAGCTAAAGTGTTCAGTAACAAGTTTTCACACCAATGCTCAAAATTCTCCAAGTCAGGCTTCAGCAATACATGAACCGTGAACTTCCAGGTGTTCAAGCTGGTTTTAGAAAAGGCAGAGGAACCAGAGATCAAATTGTCAACATCCAATGGATTATCAAAAAAGCAAGAGAGTTCCAGAAAAACATCTACTTCTGCTTTATTGACTATGCCAAAGCCTTTGACTGTGTGGATCACAATAAACTGTGGAAAATTCTGAAAGAGATGGGAATACCAGACCTTCTGACCTGCCTCTTGAGAAACCTGTATGCAGGTCAGGAAGCAACAGTTAGAACTGGACATGGAACAACAGACTGGTTCCAAATAGGAAAAGGAGTACGTCAAGGCTGTATATTGTCACCCTGCTTATTTAACTTCTATGCAGAGTACATCATGAGAAATGCTGGGCTAGAAGAAGCACAGGCTGGAATCAAGATTGCCGGGAGAAATATCAATAACCTCAGATATGCAGATGACACCATCCTTATGGTAGAAAGTGAAGAAGAACTAAAGAGCCTCTTGATAAAAGTGAAAGAGAGTGAAAAAGTTGGCTTAAGGCTCAACATTAAGAAAACTAAGATCATGGCATCTGGTCCCATTACTTCATGGGTAAATAGATGGGCAAACAGTGGAAAAAGTGTCAGACTTTATTTTTGGGGGCTCCAAAATTACTGCAGATAGTGACTGCAGCCATTCAATCAAAAGACGCCTACTCCTTGGAAGGAAAGTTATGGCCAACCTGGATAGCATATTGAAAAGCAGAGACATTACTTTGCCAACAAAGGTTCATCTAATCAAGGCTATGGTTTTTCCAGTAGTCATGTATGGATGTGAGAGTTGGACAGTGAAAAAGCCTGGGCGCCGAAGAATTGATGCTTTTGAACTGCAGTGTTGGAGAAGACTCTTGAGAGTTCCTTGGACTGCAAGGAGATCCAACCAGTCCATCCTAAGGGAAATCAGTCCTGGGTGTTCATTGGAAGGTCTGATGTTGAAGCTGAAACTCCAATACTTTGGCCACCTCATGTGAAGAGCTGACTCATTGGAAAAGACCCTGATGCTGGGAAGGATTGGAGGCATGAGGAGAAGGGGACGATAGAGGATGAGATGGCTGGATGGCATCACCAACTCGATGGACAAGGGTTTGGGTGGACTCTGGGAGTTGGTGATGGACAGGAAGGCCTGGCGTGCTGTGGTTTATGGGGTCGCAAAGAGTCGAACGTGACTGAGCAGCTGAACTGATACTGATACTGAACTGTCTCTGTTTCCTTGGGCCAGATTCCTCAAGATGGAACTCTATATTCAAAATTCTGTTACTGCAAAACTCTCTCCCTAAATGTCTATATCAACTTACATTCCCACCAGCTACAGCTTTCCCACTTCCCACAGCTTTGCCAACACTGGATACTAGCAATCCTTTTATAATTTGCCAACTGGATGGACAACAACAAAAACAACAACGACAGTGTTATGTGTTCCAATTTGCATTTCTTGATGAGAATGAACATATTTTCCATTTACTTCTTGACCATTTGTAGATTTCTTTTTTCTTTTGTGAATTTTCTGTTCATATTCTTTATTTCTTTTTCCCACTTCAAATTTTTTTTCCTCTACTGAAAAAAAATGTTCTGGTAATTTAATCTACAGTGAGTGTTCTAGATAACTGCTTCAGTAAGAATCTTCATGAAATAAATTTTAGTTTTAGAGATTATATAAAGCTTCATTATTTAAAATGTGAAAATAAATGGAATGAGGGGTAAGGCGGTGGCTGGAGAATGAAGATGCTCCAGATAGATGACAGAACACACGCTACAGGGCAATCACTGAGAACAGGGGAGCGGGACTGGGATCCCTGGGCTGCACGCACCCACCTCCCCACACCTGGGCAGGTGACTGTGTTAAGACTCTCTGCCAACACCGTGCCCTTCCTGAGTCTGTCATCACCCACAAAACACTGTCCTTTCCCCAGACCTATCCCCACACTTTCTACGTTTCCTTTTCCTTTACCTGCTTCTCTTTCTGCCTGTGTGCCAGACAGTGGTTCTGCGAGAGCCCCTACACAGGAAAGGCTGCTCCAGCTGCTGGGAGGCCCAACCCCTGAGATGCCCCACACTGCTCATTTTTATGCACAGGTGACCTTTAAAGGCTCTTTATAATATACGCCCTGAAGAATGGCATTTTGCTTTCTCTTTAACAAGCTGAACACTTTCACTGGTACTTCTCCTCCTCACATGGTGTTTTAGTGACTCATCTAATTTTCAGGAATCAATACACCAAGGTAAAAAAGTAAACCCCACACACGGTACAACAGAGCAAATTATGAATGAGAGCATCACAGCACTGCAGCAGTAAAACCCTGGCTCATTTTCAATTCTGTTCAGACTTGTTTACCATATATATACCCAAGCAAAGCATCATATGCAAATGCTTACAGAAACAACAAACATACGACCTTTTGGGAAAACATCTATGTTCAGTGCGGACTGAACTTGAAAGAACAACATATCAAAAGACGTTTGACTACAATCTGCATTTTTTAGGAGTATTTCCCCTCTTTATAAAATTAATGTGTGTGTATTAAATGCTGGTGAAGTTAGATTACCAAATAGGAAAATTAGAACCACCTAGAATCAACTATTGTCAACTTTCTGGATTATAGTTCATATTTTTTTTCTCCTTCCAACTTTTACATAATGGAATCAGACTCTAAATATCTAAATTTTGTTTTACTTACATACTGTAAACATTGTATCATATCTACAGTTTACCTTTAAAATCTACTTAACAGAATTCTTATATATTAATAACAAATCTCACTGTTTCATTTTACATTTCTTTCCTGGTTTTAAGTTTGGGTGATAAAGACTGATTTCCAAATCAGACTGGGCGACAAACAGAACATACCTTTCTCCGATCTTTAAGAATCCTGTCCAAGCTCTCTTCATTAACTTTGCTTGCATAGTCATAAAAACTGTTTTTTAAAAGAGGAAAAATATTTCATTAAAATTACATCGTATTTTGACAAAGACATGCTGAGCAAGTTGTGTCTAGGTGTCACCTAACCCTAAAAGTTGGCAACAAAGATGCAACTTCTTATCTGCAATAGGCATATAACGGCACAGTGGTAGAGAACCCGCCAGTCAATGCAGAAGGTGCAAGAGACTCAGGTTCGACCTCTTGGTTGGGAAGATCCCCTGCAGAAGGAAATGGCAACTCACTCCAGCATTCTTGCGTGGAGAATTCCATGGACAGAGGAGCCTGGCGGGCTACAGTCCATAAAGTTACAAAGAGTCGGACACAACTGAGCGACTGAGCACGCGCACACACACACACACACACACACACACACACACACACAAAGTATATAAAGAAAAAACAATCTAAACGTTTTGCTGGTATGAGGTATCTTTTGCATCAAAGATTACTCAAGAGGCTGCTACATCCAAAAGGTATTACTTCCATAAGTGGAAGTGCCGATACCAAGTAATTACAAAATGTGTGGTTTCAAATGACTGTGACATCTTTTCCTTGTTTCTGTCAGTTATCTATGGTGGAAAAAAAGAACACAGAACCACATATTCTGAGAAATGAAGAAGTGAAATGAATATTTGCTGAATCCTTATAAGACACTCGGCTGCATGCTTCCTCATGCTAATTCATTTCATTTCTGTCTCACTGCTAGGAGGTAAGTACTATTTCACCCCAACAAGTCAACACTACTTTTCCTCCAGTTTTGTAGATAAAGATATTGAGGTTAAGTGACTTGCCCCAAATCATAGAACTGGTGGATGAAAGAGCTGGAATTTGGACCTAGGTCTGGCCAGCTTCAAACTGAAGGCACTCACCTTTAAGAGATCCATCTGACCAGGACCCTGTGAAGAGCAGTTTGGGCATAATGATGTGTGTGCTTTTCTATCACTGGTCCTGGTTTTAGGAATGCCACTCCCCTGCTCCCACCACAGGCCTTCAAGTTACAGCGAGAACACCGAACTGGAAGTCAAGAGATACCAATTCCAGCTCTGTGCTGCTTCTCTCTGTATGATCATGGGCAAGTCACTTGAACCTCGCTGGCCTCCACTTCTTTATTTTTTTCAAAATAAAGACTTTGGAGCAGACATATGATTTCCATGGTTTCTTTCAGTCCTAAGAATGATGAGTCTATGATTTCAATTATGAGTCTATGTTCTGGGTATTACTTTGCTGACAGTAGTTTAAGGAACTCCTCAGAAAAACAAGGCAAGGCATACCTAGCAAAGTCTTAGATGGTCAGGGCCAAACAACAGGACCCTTTCCGGTCCAGACTGAAGCTGTGAGTGGACCAGGGCCTGAATCATTCACTGACTGCTGAATCATCATCGATCGATCTCACTGTTCTGAGATTTTTTTCAGATAAACTGCTGATCCCTTGTTTGCCTCCTGCTCCTCTTCAGTCACGTGTAAACCTAAGAGTGAGGGTCTCAGCTACTGTGGGGCTTTGTGTACAGGTAACAGTCCTTGGAAATAAGGGGTGGTGTGTGCGGGAGGGGTGGGGGTAAGGCAGGTGGTGGACACAGTGTAGGTCTCCAGGGGCTCTTGCGTGCAGGGGGGGTTGAGGGCTTAGCTCGGCTGAGGGTGGGAGCGGGGTCAGGGTGAAAGCTGCCATGAACACACGGCTGAACCAACCAGGCACGAGGGACCAGCAGTGTCAAGGCAGGGAGCGCTAACCAAGGACGCTGAATCGGACTGGTATGGGCAGAAGTGCAAGGGAAGGACTGGCCTGGCTTTTCACAAAGCAGAAGAACAGGGCCTCAGGGAGTTTTAAGAAACTCAAGAGCGGAGGTCATCCTATCTGTCAGCAGGTGGAAGGGCTAGGGGCTCAGGAAGGAGGCAGAGGCCTGGACTGCAGTTTGGGGAGAAGCCCGGTGGAGGCAACATGCTGGTCCCTTTCTCCCTCACCTTTGCCTCCATGGGTGTCTCTGTCACTTATGTTCTCCCTTTGAATGTCTCTCCTCCTGTTTCTTTCTTTCTGTCCTTTAGTTGGTCATAACACGCAACTGGTATATATTAACTTAAACCCAAAAAAGTAAGCTTTATGTTCCCTCTCCTTACATTTTAAAGTTGTACACAGAACACTTTTTATCCCTCTTACAATATGCTTTTATGTCTACGTGATCCGTGATGAACTGTTTTCTGTATGGTTGACGAGCCCGTGCTGGGAAGGCTGGCAGGAAGGCTTCCATTTTAAACCGCTGAGGCCAAGATTTATCTGCCCTCCCTTCCCCTTTTCCTAACTTAACACAGTGCCACACGCACACATCTGACACTCAGTAAATCAGTGAACTTGGACCCTCTCAGTCATACTTAAAACACTACAGCCATAATCAGATACAAGTCTGAGTTCATTAGTTTTCAATCAATCTTTTAGTAAGGATGAAAAGCTACAAAGAAGGATGTGGCTTACCTAAAAAGTTTTGAACAAGGCTGATGGTTATGGATTTCTGTAATCAGAAAGAGGAAATACATCACAGTTAATCATGTAAGACACAGACAACTATAAAGTAGCTCAGGATTAAAAAAAACTTTAAACCAAAATCTCAGACAGTAAGAAGACAGTTTGCTTCTCCCAGAGAGACTGTACGCTAGTGAAGGCAGTGTGTCTCCTGAACACTTAAACTCAGGGACACCCTCTCAGGACAAAGTAAGATGGCAAATGACAGTTCTGGGTCCATCTGTTGGCATGTGATAAGCACATGCCTGAAAGCTTTTATTCAAGATCATGCAGCTATCGTGTGCTCCTAGTCAATCTTACCTTTTTCCAAAAGGAAAAAGGAACCACTGACTGGAAGCAATCAATCGAGGTAGATAAAAGCTGTAAGGACAGCTTGAGGAAAGGAGGGCCTTAACCACTCTGCCATCAGGACACCTGGGCCAGGTGTTTTGGAGGGGAAGGGTGAAACCTCTGGAAGTTTATTAGCCCTTTCAAAGCTTTTCAGCCCAAGGGAAACAGCCATTTATAAGGCAGAGGCAGACAACTTCTGAAAAGATTGCTGTGATTTACTGTAGCGAACCATTTCTTCAAGTGCATCAGGGGGCTTAGGGTCTGGGTTGATGTAGAAGACCATGGGACCAACCACTCAATTCTTTTAACAACATTCTCCTGGCCAACGACTCATCACCTGCTGCTTATAAAGCCACAGCCACAGAGTTCCAGGCTGCAATTTTAACTCAATTAAAATGAAACCACAACCTTGAAGGACACTGGGCTATGCCTATTAGCTTCTGTACCGATTTGAGTGCTGCCAAAACACACAAAAATGCCAGCACTTCCACGGGGAAGAAAAGATTTGCCGAGTATAACTGCTGACACAGTGATGCAAACAGGAAAACCTCATCTAGAAATCCTCTTTTTATCACCAAAAATGACACAGTATACCATCAGAAGTTATTTCAGAGATACTGTCAGTAAAGTAATTAGACTGCAGAACATCTGTAGTAAAAATGGTAACTAGAGTTCAGGGGTAGGAAAAAAAAAGTCCTCATCTTCTACTTTACAGGAAAGAATATTTTAAGAAATCCCTAGAGTAAATTCTGAACTCTGAAGACACACTCCTGTCATCAATCCACCCCAGCAGACTTCCTTCATGATTTACAACCTGGATGAGAAGCATACTGAAGATATGCTCTAGATACCACACCGTATTTTCTAGAGGGTCAAAGCTTTCTCCTACAAGATTCTGCAATGCCTAACTAAGCACTCCGTGGAGAAAACACGGTGCTGCTTTCAAACACGACTAAGCTGCAGACTGGTGTGACGCTGGTGGCTGTGACAGCTGCTAGGCAGACTTCTGGAAGCTGGGGAGCCAGGGCAGCCTGGCCTGGGATCCCAGAGTTCTGGAAGCCTCCAGAGCTCATGTGCCTGGTGGCGCCCTCTTCATATGCGCATGGCATTTCCGCCTGCACATCTGTGGACATCCTCATGGGACGTGCCACTGGGCTGGCTGATCTTCCTGTCGCTGCTTCTCCTGCTGGTGGGTGGGCTGAACAGCCCCTTTCATCCCTGTTTCCACCTTTCCAGGAACTGCTGCTGCCATCGCCTCGTTAGCTAAGGGAGCTCCAATGTTGCTCTCTCCTCCTGGCCGGCCACTCCCGGCACAAAGGGCGGACAGTTCCACTTCAAGTGCTGCTGCTGCTGCTAAGTCGCTTTAGTCGTGTCCGGCTCTGTGCGACCCCATAGATGGCAGCCCACCAGGCTCCCCCGTCCCTGGGATTCTCTAGGCAAGAACACTGGAGTGGGCTGCCATTGCCTTCTCCAATGCACGAAAGCGAAAAGTGAAAGTGAAGTCACTCAGTTGTGTCTGACTCTTCGAGACCCCATGGTCTGCAGCCCACCAGGCTCCTCCGTCCATGGGATTTTCCAGGCAAGAGCACTAGGGTGGGATGCCAGTGCCCTCTCCGCCACATGTGTGAGCACTGCTTTAAAAATGAATGTGTTCAAGACGGGTGCTCCCTCAAAGCATGGCATTTCATATCAAGTACTCCTTATTGTGCAGAGTCAGGGAAAGGTGTCCGTGCGTGGATTCAGGCATTTTCAATACAAAATTGGGTCAATTTATTATTTTAGAATATGCTGGAGGTTAAACTATTCAGAAAATTTCTCTGCGCTAATAGTATGGAATACTTCTTCTGGTACGTTCGTTATCTAATGCTTGGCCTTTTAATTCAGGTTTTCCAGGGTTCCGGTTTACATTTCCTAATATTAACATGTATTCATTTTTAAATGAAAAACACCACCAAAAAAAAGAGAAAAAGACTACAATGAGAACTATACATTTAATACTAGCAAATACTCTGTTTATGAGCCCCATGATTGTTTCAAACAATAAACTGAATGTAGCTAATAAACTGAACATTGTACAGGAAAAGAGCGTCGTCGTGACGGCTCTGTATTACCTGGGTCTCTATCCGTTGGCATGTCTCCATATCTGCAGTACCATGGGAACTGGTATTCATGAATCAGAGATAAGAGTACACTATGCTGGAGAATTTAAATTACTTTACTACTCTGTTTCTTCAAACATAAATAAACAGCCAGAACGCTCATCAGAAACGCTACTTTTGTGATCACGCCAGGCAAGAGCTCTTTCTTGCATGGTGTGCCGTCAGGTCTTCCTGGCAAACCCTCATATACCACATTAGTTTTGAAAACCCAAGTGCAAACAATGAATAATTGCACAGATGGCCAATGAAACCGAGTTCTCTATTTTAGGATTTTTAAAGAGACAAGCAAGACAAAACACAAAAATAAAACCTCCATGAAAGAGCAGCTACACCACAGCGTGTCAAATATCAAGTGTGTACTTACCAAGGCGGTACTGTGGGGAGGGGGTTCATAGTTTTGGTTCCTTAGTTGACAGCTGTCTCTTGTTTCCCCAGCCCCCAGCCCCGGTACTAGAAGGTTTCAAGAACACGCCGAAATCAATGCTTTGGCTTCAGCATAACCTAACCTTCCAGCAGTATTTCAAACCACAAACCACTCACCTTCACACAGCCTGTATTCTAGCCTCACAGAGACAGACCAGGCTCCCTGCATGTTCTATGCACTCCCTGCCCTGGGATGCCCGACCACTCACTGGCCCTAGGTTCACCCCCATCATGATGTCATTCCTGATTCAACCCAATAGCAGTTTTTCTTTCAACTCATGAGATGATTTTTGTTCCTTCCTGACAGCACTCAGCCTACATGCTCTGGTATTTCTGTAAACCTGTCTTCCTTTTCTCACAGTCCTGGAGTCAGAGACGCCGCCCAGCACACGTCTCATGCACTGACGTTTTTCAGTGACTACTGGTTGCATGAGTGAATGAGGCAGCCTTGGCTCTGTTTGCAGTATCAGGATACGCTGTTTGGTGATGTGCACCAGGTGCAGTTGAGAAAGAGGACGATCCCTTTTATCCAAAGGAGACTGCTCCAAAGGGCCACACGCCTACAAAACACCTTCATTTTCCCCAGTAAGCTCCCCTACATTGGCCTTTTGGCTTATTCCCCAGAAAGCCGTGTAGGTTTGTACCTTCTGTAAACAAGTGTAAACATCTTTGCCAGATCCCTCTAGGAAGGACCGGCACAGCACACGTGCTCACTATAGCATGAGGGGATGCTGACAACGGGCACGGCCCAAGGCACGCCCTCGGGGTTCACCATGGTTGTGAAGAGATGTGTGTGGAATTCCACACAGCCATCCACAGGTCAGACCACTTGGGTCAGGGATAGCTTCACAAAATATCTGAATTTACAGACTCACACTGTGGGTTTACACTGACTTATAAAAACGTTCCATATCATTCCTAGTGAAAATAATTAGCATTGTCATCTGAGTGGCTTTCTACGTACTCTTTAAGTCTACTGTTAGGTTACAATAAGTCAACGGCCAAAGAACCAAACAGGGCGCATGCACACAAGAAGAGTATTTCTCAGGTCCGCGATAAGCTCACTTACCGATTACTTGCAGAAACTCTGTGTTGCTGATTTGGGAGTCACTAATGCTGAAAGTTTCCTCTTGTCTTACCTCTCCCAGCAAAAATCCTTCCTGCAAGCAATGGAAGAAGAGAGATGCAGCTAAAAATAAAAATGATTTTTACTGGAATTAAGAGGAATTGAGGACATTACAATTTTATAATAATATTAACAATAATCCAAATAAGCTTGTCACATAAACTACTATTCCACAAACCAACAGGTATAGACTAAAGTACTTTGAGACACAGCTATTAACTGAATCGTCTGAATAAAGGATTCCATGGCAAGATGAAATATTATTTTAATCCCTTCCCCTAAAACCCTGTTTTTCTGAAGTGAAAATAAGTAGAGTGAATTCATCACCCAAATCCCACTAAGTGTAGCAAGCAACATCAAAAAAGCTCAGGAAGCAGAAATATTCTAGGCTGCTTTCTTGAAACAGCACGTAATTTACTTCATTGTTTTAAAAACTCTGCTACTGACAATAAAGTAAAGAAAGACATTAATACAATGCACAACTAACTGCTCCTGTATGTGCTGGCAGGAGAAACTGGGATTCCAGCAAGTAAATTTTATACTAGGTCAAAGTTTTTCTTTAATAAATGCTGAGAGAAATTGATTTACTCCTTTGAAAATATACAACACTACCAAAGATTCTGGATTACTCAGTACATAACCTACTGCTTGAGCATTTGCTATAGAGTTCAGCACAAGCACAGCTGGAGAAGAATGTACACTCCAAATGTCAAATATCCTCCCTTCGGGTGCTGAGCTAACAGGCTGTCCCAGACTTCCCCTCCCTAGGCGCCCAATGTGGCTTACTCCTTCCCTTCATTTGGCTCTTCACTCAAATGGCACCTTATCAGAGAGGCCTTCCCTGGAGAGTGGAACAGAATCAAGAGTCTGCCACACACTGTTCCCTTTACCCTGCATCCTTTCTCTTCTCATATTTTTCTCGTATTTCATATTTACACGTACTAATGAATGCCTGCTCCAACTAAAATATGAGTTCTGTACGAGCAGGGATTCTATGTTCACTGGGTACTTCAGCACCTCGCACAGCGCCCAGCACACAAGAGCTGCTCAGCAAACGGTGGCTGAATACATTTGGTGAAACAATGTCCTTTCTATTGCAGGTTGACTCTTCAAATACATTTCCTAGTTTAAAAAGTCTCAGTTGGAATCTGTGGGGGTGAGGATGGAGAGATAGAGGCTTTTCAGCATAGCTGAATACATATATAACTCAATACAAAATATTGAGTTAGAGGAGTGGAGTGTCATAAAAATCCTAAATCAGGCTTCGCTGCTGGCTCAGTGGTAAAGAATCCGCCTGCCAATGCAGGAGACACGGGTTCAATCCCTGGTCTGGGAAGATCCCACGTGCCGTGGAGCAACTCAGCCTGTGCACCATAAGGACTGAGCCGGTGCTCTAGAGCCTGGGAGCTGCAACTCCTGAGATCACGGGCCACAACTACTGAGGCCCAAGCACCTAGAACCCGTGCTCTGCAACAAGAGAAGCCACTGCAATACGAAGCCTGTGTACCTCAACTAGAGTGTAACCCCCACTCACCACACTGCAGAAAAGCCTATGCAGCAACGAAAACACAGTAAAATAAAAAAATTATATATGTACTAGAGAATCCATGACTACTAGTCTGGAAAATATGGACTAAAGAAGCTTGTTTGCCTATGAAAGTCTTTCATTATGAGTTCTTACTACAAAAGACAAGCTGTGCCTTTGCAACAGATTAGAAACTTTTTTCTTTAATCAAAGTGGAAAATACAATTGAAGATTCCTACACAACTTTAGATTTTAATATCTACAGATTCCTATAGTCCAGGGTTGCCAAATTTAGCAAATAAAAATGCAGGATACCCAGTTAAATTTGAATTTCAGATAAACAATGGATAATTTTAATGTAAAAAATGGGATATACTTATATTAAAAATTACTATTTATTTAAAATTCAGATTTAACTGGGTGCTCTGTATTTTATCTGGCAGGCCTTAGTTTGAAAAACTTGACAGTGACATCAAAACATTCTAAAGCCAAGTATAACACAGATGCTTATTTATCTATTGGTCTGGATTATCTGAATCATGGTTACTTTTATAATAGTAGACAAACTATAGTGTGTGGGCTAAATCCAGCCTAATTGCCATTACTGTATGGCCTACAACCTTAGAATAAATTTCTACACTTTTAAATTGCTGAAATAGAAGAGAAAATGGGAGGAATATTTCATGATGCATGAAAAATTATATAAAATTCAGTTTTGTATCCAAAAGTAAAGCTTTATTGGAAGCAGTCATTCTAATTTACTTATTGTCTACGGCTCCTTTCTCCTTACAACTGCAGGGCTGAGTAGCTGCTACAGAGGCCACAGGCTCAGGAAGCCTAAAATAATTACTGTTTGGCCCTTCACAGAAAAAGTTTGCTAACTCCAGCGCTACAGAATAATGAGTGGCTTTAAACTAATTTCTTGCCAGGACAAAACAAGAATATACTACAAAAACAGTTCTTCAACTTTAAAATATGTGAAATTGAAATTACTTTATAAAGTATTCTACATATGTAACTGTGGCAAGGTTAATATAAACAGGTATCCTTGTAGAGTATAACATTGGTAAAAATTTCTATGAAGTCTGGCACCATGCCTGGCATAGTGCCAGATATTAAAGAGGTATCTCTTGAATCAAGTTAGTAACATTCTAAGTAACATGGCCATCTCACTGTAGACTGTAAAAAATAAATAAATAAATAAAAGTATCCATTTTTCAACAGGTTGCTTACAGCAATTTATATAACTGCGATATTACTAGGGATTCCAAGAACTAGAGAGGTTAAGACACAGGACTGAAACCATATATAACATTTCCATGGGATGCGAGCAGGATCACAAACTACCTATATAAGGAACTGCATTACATTATTAAAGAGCTGGCTGCAGTATCAAGGGTCTTAGGGTCCAGACACAGGAGCTGCCTCTGGAAATCCCATGTTGTGTATATTTCTATAGTTGATCTCTGCCACTGAACTGAAGCAATGAACGGTACAACACTTTAATGCCATCCAGTTTACTAATGAAATTACCTCTCTACGAAATCAGTTTTATTGACGGAAGCTAGGATCGCAGACATCAAACCAAACCCAGTTCCCTCTTCTGCAGTGTTATCATTTTGCTTTGTAATGACACCACCACCCTCCCTCCCACTACATTTATTTAGTGAACTTCAACAATTCACTACTCAAATCATCTTAACACAACCTCTCAACTTGGTGGGCAAATACGTAAAGACAAAAATTATCTAATGCCATGAAAGAATTTCCATCCAGGAGCCAGGGACATTAAAAATGCACTTCCGATCACTCATACGTAAAGGCCTGTCACTTCCCTATTTTCACTGAGACTGGTTTCCCGGTCTTAGAACATTCGCCAAGGAACTAACCATGCAACGGCAAGGCCAAGGTAGACCCCACAACGAACACTCCTGGTTACATGTGCATCTTTCGTCGAGGCGAAGAAAACAAACGCTGGCATCTAGCAAGTACGAGTAGTGACAGCCACGGTCACCCTCGTCGCACCCCACAACAACCTGTCAGACCCGGGGGCGCGGCCGGGGGCCCCCGCTCCTAGACTACAGCCGGGGGTCTCTCGGTTCCTTCCCGACCCCGGACGCCCCTCACCGCTCCCGAAGCCCGACTCAGGGAGGGGCAGGCGCTGGGTTTCCAGGACCAAGTGACTCCGGCCACCGTCGGCGGCCGGCCGGGAAAGCCCTCCCCCCCGGGAGACCGCGGCCCCGGGACGGCCACGCCGACGGAAGGCACCGAGTGAGGGGACGCCCATCTCGTGGGGTTGGGGGCGAAGGAGACCCGGGCGGCGGGAGCTCGCCGGCGGCGGGAGCCTCCCGGGTCCCCAGTCCCTGCGGCCAGCCCAGGGGGCGAGGGGCAAGGGAGCCCGGCTTGGCCACCGGCGTCGGCCTGAGACCGACACTGGAGGCCCGAGCGGCCGCGGCGGGTTGCGGGGAGCGGCGGGGGGCCCAGCACCTACGTGGTCGGCGTTGCTGTTGGCGCTGTGGAAACACACGGCGCTGAAGGTGTAGCCCGAAATGGAAGCCGCCATGATGGAAAGCTCCAACTCCCCCATCATGCCCCGCGGCGGGCACGGAGCCTTCCGGCCGGCCGGCCCCTTGGCATGCTGGGAAATGAAGTACTCGGCGGGTGAGGCCGAGCGGCCCGAGGGTCCCCGGGGAGAGGGAGGGCTGAGCGGTGCAAGGTCTGCCGCCCTCGCCGCCTCGCGCTCTGCGCGTCCCAGACACGGCGCCTTCTGTTAGAGGTCTTGGTCGTTCCCCAAACGGATTTTCTCTTTGCAAGCTAAACTTTTCAGTATTAAAAGCCAGCATTTGCCATGCTCAAGAATAAAGGGGGGAGTTGATGTAGGCACGTGTGCGGTTTGGGTTTGACGCAGAAGTAACATGATGTGACTTCGGTTTCCACATGACCCCTCTGGCTGCAGTGTCCAGGACGCAGTGTCCGGGGAAGGGCGCTGTCACAGTAGTGCAGACGCTGGGTGCCAGTGGTTTGGGGGTGGTTAGAAGTGAGATGCTGGTGGCAGTGGAGGTGTTAAGAAGCAATTGGATTCTGGGTACACTAGAAGACAAATGTAATGAAAAATCCAGGGGAAGAAGATAAAATCAGCATAAATAATAAATAACAGTGAAAATGAACTACAAGTAACCTTGGGGAAGGAACCAAACTTCTAACCGTTATTCTTCAATTTGTTCAGTCTTCCAGGTTCAAAACCGAGATTGTAATCTCTCACAGAGCTCCTTCTGGCACACTTCTTCCAAACTCAGCAAACTGAACTGTTTTCTGACAGCTGCACAGGCCAACAACCTTGGAATACTCCTGATGCTCCCCTTTGATCAGTCAGCATAGTTTTCAAAAACATATCGAGAATCCTACAACTTGCCACCAGCATACCCATCACAGTGGTCCAAGCTGTCCCGGACCACTGTGCTTCTGCTGCTGCTAAGCCACTTCAGTCGTGTCCGACTCTGTGTGACCCCATAGACGGCAGCCCACCAGGCTCCTCCATCCCTGGGATTCTCCAGGCAATAACACTGGAGTGGGTTGCCATTTCCTTCCCCAGTGCATGAAAGTGAAAAGTGAAAGTGAAGTCGCTCAGTCATGTCTGACTCTTAGTGACCCCATGGAATGTAGCCTACCAGGCTCCTCTGTCCATGGGATTTTCCAGGCGAGAGTACTGGAGTGGGTTGCCATTGCCTTTTCCCCTGGATCACTGTAACAGCCCCTATTTCAAGGGGTCTGAACTGGAGGCAGTTTTGCCCCATGGGACAGCTGGCAAAAATGGGACATTTTTGGATGTTACAACTGATCGGGGGGAGGGGGAGAAGGGACTGTGGGGTGCCACCTGCATTTAGTGGTGAGAGGTCAAGGAGGCCGCTAAATATCCTACAACGCAGAGGACAGACCCTCACAGAAGAGAATTGTCCCACCCCGAATGTCCACTGAATGAGGTTGAAAAAGGCAGTGTGCTCCCACTTCTGCCTTTAACCCTTTCCTGGCCAAGTCTGTTCTCAGCGTATCAGCCAAAACTGTCACATCAAAATTTAAATTTAAATTTTGTTGCTTCTTGGTTAAATCCCAAACCTTACAATGATCTGACTCCTTCATTTCTTGCTGCTGTCCCCTTTGCTCACTCTGCTACAGCTACACTAGACTTCTTTCTGCTTCCTGGTTAACCCTATCTCATTCAACCTCAGAGGCTTTGCACTCACTGTTCTGTTCACCTGGAATGCTCTTCTCCCAGAAAGCTGCAGGTTTACTCCATAGTTTCTGCTCTAGATGTGGTGATGTGTGACCCACACGTCCCCTTGTGAGACTGATTGAATTATTCTTCCAGGTGCTGACAGCCCTTTCTTGGATTTATCCTTCGTGGAATTCTCATCGTCCAGGGTCAATCCTCTTTTCCTGGGCAAAAAAGCATTCGAGGTCTGGGCAGTGTATCCACAGATGAATAAAGGCCCACATCCTTCAATCCAACCTGAAAATGCCGAAGGATCATCCCAGCTTCACAGTGTCCTGTCAGGGGAGAGGGTGTTAGCCAAGGCTCCGTTGTGATAGTACCCCAGCCTGACTACTTCCTCTGTCCAACCCTGCTTCTCTCTCTTCCCCAGTAAATGGTGATCTTGAGAGCAGTCCCTAATAAGTTTTTTCCATGTTCATCTCAGTCTTACAGTCTGCTTCCCTGGGGACACAGCCTGTGGCAAACTCTTTTAGCTTTTCACTCAGTGCTACCCTCTCAGAGAATCCATCCCTTCTGACCCTAACCAGGATCACTTGGAATCCAACTGTTGTTTTACCAATTGGGGAGCATTTGAGCACTCCTGAAAGCACAGTTTCAGAGAAGCTGTAGGTGAGCAGGGTTCCAGCTGCAGGGGCTGGCAGATTGAGAGGGACAGAGGCAAGCCAAAGTATACTCAGGGCCTCCCTCTTGTCTTGTGTAACTAGCACCTGGCAGTAGGGACTGTGTTCCTTGGCACATTCCAGTTTCTCCCTGGTGATGGGCAGCTCTGCTCTGATCCAGCTTCTCCATCCCCCCACCAAGATTGTTGTCCTGGGAGATCAGAGGTGGTGTCTCACTCAGGACTAAACACTCAGAGTAATCCTGGAGCCAAAGAAGGAACTCTGTATAAATCGTGTTTTTTTCCAGGGCTCCATACCAACAACTGTTTATAGCATTCATCACACAGAGCAAAAACATCTTCAGTGTTGGCAAGACATCAGATTGAAGAGAGCCTTATCTTTCATGGGTGCTTCTTAATTAGAACCTAAAACGTTTTAAGACCCACTCAGTCACATTGAAGCTCACTCTCTCAAGCACTGAGCATCAAGTCTAGAAGAGATCAAAACAACCATTCACTCAGGGCAGCCCTAATTGACTGTGGCATCTGGGTGGTTTTTATTACGCTGTAATAAGGTTACTTATGCACTTTCTTGAGTTCTTTAATCACCATACACATAGATTCCCATCTGTCTTTTACCGTATTCTACCACCAGCACTTGCCTGAAGATCTTGGAATGTCTTGCCTCACAGGACATGTACACGCGGCCCTAACTGGGATTTCTGTGCGCTGGAAAGGCAACTGTTGATGCTGCTCACCTCTAGGGGCTTGCTAACGGACTTCTGTCTGCCAGGTCAACAGAAATGTGGCCTAGGAAACAGGTGTTTTGCTTGGAAGGCAGCCTTGCTAGGAGCCTTTGAGATTCTTGCTTAGGATATAGGACTAGCAGTATTTCATGACTGCTACAGGTGTGCCCCCAGACCTTTGGCCCACAGGATCTCTGGCGTTATGCTGCAAAATTCCAGCATCCGTCCCACCAGGAGGTGGCTGAATCTCAGACTCACTGGTTGGGAGCAGTCTCTCCCCTGTGAGGTGCTCCTGTGGAAGCTGAAGCACACAGAGGTTAGGGGTCTTGGAAAGGGCCAGGTGCCTGGTTAGCCGCAGAGCGGAGGCAGCATCTTGACTTCACTTAGGGCTTTCTTCTCACTTAGCTCTCCTGATAGCCGTAGTTGGCCTACTTGGGCGGGCGGGAAGGGCTGGGGGTGGGGACCCTAAGGCATTCATTTCACCTGGCATAAAGTCCTTTTTCCACCAGTGACGTCAAGTCAGCAGAGGCCAGAATGCTAATTTTCAAGGCAGGATGCCAGCCACAAGTGGAATTAGCCTTGGGCAGGAAAGCCAAATACTGTGATGGTCCGTCCCACCCATTTCTCAGATCTGCCCACGACGTGGAGAGATGAGCTGATCTGCACATGAGGGTTGTTGAACAGAGTCAGCTTAGTCATCTGGTGTGTCTTCCCCACCGCCGGGCTTTTTCCAAAATGCAATGGCTTGAATCATCCCTCACAACAGCCGTCCCCATATCTAAGGTGCGCCAGGCACCCCGAAGCAGTGGGTGCGTCTGACGCTGGCTGGAGAGAGGGGAGACGGAGGCGAGGCTAGCCCCACGCACTGCTGGGCTAGGGAACCGAGGCGGCGCCGGGATGCGCGCGAGGCAGCGGACCCCGCGGGGGCCGGGAGCAGTAGAGAGGGCGGCCTCCCGCCTCCTAGAGGCGCCAGCCTGCGCGTCCGCTCTGCCCGCGCCGCGTCTCTATGGCGGCCCAGCGGCCGTCCGGGCGCCGAGCGCGATGAACGAGGGCGCGGACGGCGGCGGCGGCGGCGGCGGCGCGGGCGGCGTGGCGCGGTCCCCAGGGTCCGGCCCCCGCGGGGACGGCTTTGTCCCGTCCGCGCTGGGAACCCGGGAGCAGTGAGTGTGGCGCGGGGCGGGGGCGCGTGGCTGTCTGGCCCGGGCCGGGAGCGGGGCCGAGGCGTGGACCCCGGAGTGGGGGTGGTGGTGGGGGTCCCGGGAGATGGGGAGAGCCTGGGGGGGCGTGGTGGGCGGGCGCCGCGGGGCCGCCTCGGGAGGGAGTCGGGGGACCTTAGGGACGGAGTCCGGGGGGCCGCGCTGTGACAGGCCTCCCAAAGACTGGGACGTCCGAGGGGCCCGGGGTCCTGGGAGGGCTTTCTTAGGGGGTCTTAAGCTTTGGGGGTGGGCTTGAGGACAGGGAGGTGGTGGAGAAGAGTCTCGAGAATCCCTTGGGCCGCAGGGAGATCCGACCAGTCCATCCTAAAGGAGGTCAGTCCTGGGTGTTCCCTGGAGGGACTGAGGCTGAAACTCCAATACTTCGGCCACCTGATGCGAAGAGCTGACTCCTTGGAAAAGACCCTGATGCTGGGGAAGACTGGGGGCAGGAGGAGAAGGGGAGACAGAGGATGAGATGGCTGGACGGCATCACCGACTCGATGGACGTGGGTTTGAGCCACCTCCAGGAGTCGGCGATGGACAGGGAGGCCTGGCGTGCTGCGGCTCGCGGGGTTGCAGAGTTGGACGCGCCCTGGCGACCGAACGGAGGCAAGGGAAAGAGCGTGGGTCTGACGAGTAGGGCTGGTGGGCAAAGGTAGGAGGCCGGGCGACAGCTGCCGGGCCAGGGACCTGAGAAAGTTCAGTGGACGGGGGCAGGGACGCGGACGCTAGGAGGGGTGGGAGTCGGGGGATGGTCTAAGGAGGGAGCGAGGAAACAGTGGGCATCCTGGGGTAGGAGGAGGCGATCTCACCTAAGCGGACGCTCAGTAATCATTTAGTGGATCAGTGGATGGATGAATGAGTGACTGTGGGGAAAGGTAAGAATGAGGGGTAACTTGGAGGGAGACCAGGGATTCTAGAGACAGGAAGTAGGAAGAGGCGGCCATCCATGGGGGAGGAGTCCTTAAAAGGAGTCAGGGTAACTTTTAAACTTAAAGCTAACTTTTAAGCGGAGCGTATCTTTGATGAATTCCGTTGTGAGTGATCGCCTCACTGGTAGAAAATTCTCATGTCTCCAAATCTGAGACTGAAATGTGCTGTAATGACACTGTCTGTACCGTTTTGGACTTGTGTTTGGGACTTAGGGATCCTTGGACGGATACTCTTTTGCATTTTTTAAGCTAAAACATACACCGTTTTTAATGTTAGGCATTGTTGTAAGTGCTTTGCACGTATACATTCACTCTCATTCTTTTAACACGAGGATGTTAAGAGATTGAGCGATGTGCACATATCAACACTAATAATGTTTTAAATTTCTATCATAACTATCCTGGTAATGTATGAGAAATGTACATTGAATTCATAATACAGTTTAATTCAATAATTTGCTTTGCATTTGATTATTTATATAGTTGGGATGCTGTCTATAAGAGAGAACTGCAAACTTTCCAAGAATACGGAGATACAGGAGAAATCTGGTGAGTTAGAAAAAGTAGTGGGATTATGATCCAGAAGGTTATGTAGGGGTGTGTGTGTATCTTTAAGTGCTTATCCCAGAGAAGGTAAAAATCTTGGGAACCTTGAACTGATTCTGGCTTAAATGAGTAGATTTAAAGACTCTCTCTCTTTTCTCTTTTAATGGCCTAGATATAAATTTGATGACAGTCTTAGGAAATAACCCTGATTCTATAATTGTCCATTTTCAATAAGCATTGCAGTTTTGAGCCAACAGCATGTACAAATGTTAATGTTGATGTACAGAAACGTTGATAAGTAACATATCAACCTTATCCATTCCATTCTATTCTTGGAGGTGTTTTCTCTTAAATAATAGCAGAAATGAAGATTAAGTTTACAGATAGTATTTCTTACTTTGAAAAAAAAAACTTAATTGAGCATATTGAATAAGCTGTGTAGGTGGGACATAGCTGTAACCTTTGTTCTCTAGCCCTTGATTGTTTGGCTCACTGATTCTCTGTTCCTAATAGGTTTGGAGAAGAGAGTATGGCTCGACTAATAAGGTGGATGCAGAAACACAAGATTCCATTGGATGCTTCAGTGCTTGATATTGGAACTGGAAATGGTGTTTTCCTGGTTGAACTTGTTGGTACTATTAATATTCATGTGTTAGAGCCAAATTTAAAAATGAAATTAGGAAAAAAATCTTGCAATTAAGGGTACTAGCAGTCTACAGTAGTAAAACTGTCATGCCACTTAGTTTGAGAGTCACACAGTATGAAAGGAGACTATGGATTGTGAGAAAGCACTAAATGAGAAACTGGGGGATCTGAATTCTAGTCTTGGTCTTTCTTGCTGTAGTCTTGACCTTGAACAGGCTCTTGTTTCTTTTCTCAGCTTTAGTGTTTTCTTAAAGATTTTACCTAGGTGATCTCTATGGGTTTCTTCTAGCTCAAAACTCTGGAAATCTGTTTGTGTTGCAATGTAAAAGGAAGATGACTTTTTGCACTTCCAGTAGAACATGTGTCCCTCTTCTCAGGTGAGCACATGGTTTGAAGGGTGTTTTGCATATGGTTTGAAAAGAGCGTTTTGTCCGTGGAACTGAGTTTTGGTGCAGGGCCTACTCCTGGCTAAACGAGGTCGCTGTTAACATGCACGCGGTGCCCAGTGCTGTGGAGGATGTAAGGCAGGCCCATCTTTGATGGTTTTACTGTTTTAGTTTGTAAGGATAAATACATAAGAGTCACCTGTGTTAAGTGACTACAACCTGCCAAGCCTTGTGCTAGGCACTGGAAATATGAAAATTTAGGCCTTGGTGGTTGAGTTGTTACAGTGCAGTGTAGACTGACATAGACATAAATGACTAATGCTATAGCTTGATCTGTGCAATTATATATATGCTGAGTATAGGAAAGGGAGTGATTTGGGGAAGAGGGAAGAGAAAGGGTCTTAGAGGAGCTAATATCCAAGACTGGTGGAAATTGTGTTGAGTGTGAGTAGAGTGTAAAGGGAGAGAATTTCAAGAAGTGGAAACAGTACCTAAAGGCATGAAAATTTGAAACAGCATAACATGTTCTGGCCCTCTAAATAATTTGGTAAATTAGATTATAAAGAGTGTTGTGAAATAGGCAGAATTGGAGGATTAGACTAAAAGTAGGAGCCGTATTATACGCCATGCATAAGAGCTTAGAGTTTGCTTTTAAGCTATGGGGAGCCATTCAAATATTTGAAGCCATGAAATATGACTAGAAAAAATTGTAATAATTTTTTTTGAAATGTTGGGATGTAGCACATGTACATTAAAATGTGCAAACCAAACGAGTATGACTCTGAATTACCCCAGTGAACAGGCCCATCACCCTAATCAAGATGGAGAATATTACAGACTCTAGAAACACCCCCTTGAATTTCCTACTAATCCTCTCAGAGTTATTTCTCCTTCCTCTAAAGGTTATCACTGGGGTTTTAACATCATTGATTAATTTGCCTATTTTGGATATATAAATGCAAGCCTTCAGTGTGTTCTTCCCAGTGTCTTTCGCTCAGCATTCTGTTGGAGTCACTCAGCTTGTTGCTTGTAGCAGTTCATTCATTTTTGTTGCTGTATATGATTCTTTGTACGATTTTATCACAGTTTTACTTATTCATTCTGTTGTTTACCAGTACATTCTTTTGGATTTTAGTAGCTTACATGTAGAGGCTAATGATTTGAGACTGATAATTAAACTATAGGTTCTTTTACAGACTGAAAGACTAACACACACGCACACATATATAATTATGCGAACTGTAAATAATGGTGGTTTTAATCTCTCCTTTCCAATCCTTTGTAGTTTTTCCCCCTGGTTACACTGGTTGGGATCTTTGGGAGAATGTTAAAAATTAGTGGTGGCAGAAGCCATCTTTGTCTTTTTTTTGCCCTTTTCAGAGAATACATTTGGTGTGTCACTGTCAGGTATGATGCATCTTGTAAGTTAGTTTTGTAGATAACTCAGTTCTCAGACCAGAGTTTCCTCCTGTCTCTCGTTTGCTAAGTATGTGTGTGTGTTGTTATGGATTAAATGTTTTTCCTGTGTCTATTGAGATAATCATGCAAATTTTCTCCTTTATTCTGTTCATGTTAAATGCATTTCTGGAATAAACCCAACTGATAGATCAGTTTGAGAAGGATTTACATCTTTATAATGTTGAATCTCTGAGTCCATGAACATGATGAATTTGTCCATTTATTTAGTTCTTAATTTTCTCTCAATAGTATTTTTTTGTTTTCTCTGTAGAGATCTTATATATTTTTCCCTGATTGATTCCTAGGTTTTTTTTTGTTGTAATTGCTATTGTTATACTTTTAAAATTTCATTTTCTAATAGATTATTAGAAAGTTCAACAGATACTTCGTATAAGTACAACAGATTTTTATACTGATCTTGTATCCAGTGATTCACACATTCATCCCAATAGTTAATTCATAGATTCTTTTTTAAAATTAAAAATTTAAACTTTTTATTTTATATTGGAGTGAAGTTTCAGGTGTACAGCAGAGTGATTCAGCTGTGCATATACATGTATGCTTTTTCAAATTCTTTTCCCATTTAGGTTGTTACATACTATTGAGTAGAGTTCCTATAGGGATACAGTAGGTCCTATCGATTCTTTTGGATTTCTATAAGACTGTAATGTGTGTAAATAATAGTGGTATTTCTTCTTTTCCATTCTTAATATTTTATTTATTAAAATGCTGTGTACTCTTCAGGTCAACGTTGAATGAAATCATGAAGGCAGATAGCCCTCTAGCACTGCCTGTTGTAAGAGGAAAGCTTCTAATATTTCACTGTTAAATACGATGTTACCGCTAGGCTTTTCTGGATATTCATTGAAATTGATGATGTTCCTTTATATTCTAGACTGTTAAGAGTTTTTAATCATAATGGATATTGAACTTGATCTTTTGCTTGCTTTGATAGTCATTGATATGATCAGATGATTTTTTTCTTCTTGATTTTGTTAGAATTGAATTGATTGATTTTGGTGGGGGCTCCTCGGTTTTTTTTTTTAAATGACAATTTTATTGAGATAATTTTAGTGATTGATTGTTTGATTTTAAAACAAACTTCCATTCCTGAAGTAAACCGTGTTTGGTCATTGTGTATTATCCTTTTCACATAATGTTGGATTTGATTTGGTAGTGTTTTACTTAGGGATTATACAGTTTCATGTTAGTTGCTCAGTCATGTCTGACTCTTTGCGACCCATGGACTGCAGCCCACCAGGCTCCTCTGTACATACGATTTTCCAGGCAAGGATAGTGGAGTGGTTTGCCATTTCCTTCTACAGGAGATCTTCCTGACTCCTGGCTCGAACCCAGGTCTCTTGCATTGCAGGCAGATTGTCTGCTCTGCATGCAGATTGTATATAGCTTCCTCAGAGAGATGAACCAGTAATTTTGCTTACTTGGAATTTTAGTGTAAGGTTTTTTTTATTAAGGTTATGCTGGTCTAATAACATAAGATGAGAATTGTCTTTATTTTTTTCAGATGATTTTTGTGTGACTGGCTTTGTTTCTTAGATGTTTGGAAGAATTCATGGTGACATACCGTGGATGCTATCTTGACTAGCGTAACTTTCAGTGAATCTTCAAGTCGGTTAGTGTGATTCTTTCAACTGTATTCTTTTTCAAATGTTGTTTTGTCTGTTCTAGTTCCTTTACCTTTCCAAATGAATTTAAGAATTAGTTTCTAAACATCTACAGAAGAATCCATGCCGAAAATTTGGTTTAAATTGAGCTGGATCTATTATTTGAGGAGACTCGACATCTTTTGGAGAAGGAAATGGCCACCCCCTGGAGTATTCTTGCCTGGAGAATGTACAGGGTAGCTTGACGGGCTACCGTCCATGGGGTTGCAGAGTTAGACTCAACTGAGCAACTAACACACACGACGTCTTTGCTATCTTGAGCCTTCCAATTCATGAACATGCTATGTCTCTTCAATTACTAGGTCTTGCTTGATTTCTTTAATCAGCATTATTTAGTTTTCAGCATACAGATCTGTACATATTTTTTAGACTTATACCTGTGTATTTTTTTTGTGTGTGTGTAAAGTGGTATTGCTCTTTGAAATTTAGTTTCCAATTGTTTATTGCTAGAAATATGGTTGGTTTTTGTTTGTTGCCCTTGTATCCTTTAATCTTGCATTTTATTGGTACCAGGAGTTTTTTGGTGGGTTTTCTGAGATTTTCTCTATAGACAATCATGTTAATTGTGAATAGGGTAAGTTTATTTCATTCTTTCCCATATATATGCCTTTCTTTTTTTTTTCCTGCCTGGTGACATTGCATAGGTCTTCCAATACTATGTAGCCTAGACTGGTGATGGTGCATTTCTGCCTTGTTCCCATCCTAGGTGGAATGTCTTCCGTTTTTCACCATTAAGTATGTATATTGGCTGCAGGGTCTTGTTAGATACATACTCTTTATTGTATTGAAGAAATTCCCTTGTTTCTAGAATGGCTGTTGAATTTTGTGAAAAAGTAGAATGAAATAATTTTTGCATCAATGAATATAATCATGAGGATTATTTTTCCTTTAGACTATTAATGCAGTGGATTGTATTGGTTTTCAGATATTGAACCAGCATTGAACTTGTGGAATGTGCTTCGTTTGGTCATAATATATAATTCTGTTTCTGTATTGCTCAATTCAGTTTGTTAATACTGTATTGAAAACTTCTGCGTCAGCGTTTGTGAGGGATATTTGTCTGCAGTTTCCCTCAGTCCTGAAGTGCCCGTATCTGGTTCTGGCTTCAGGATATCACTGGCCTTTTGAGATGAACGGGAAAGCATTGTCTCTTTTTTTAATTGTTTGAAGATATTGTGAAGCACTAGTGTCTCTTCTTGAATGTTTGGTAGAATTCACAAACTATTTAACCTGGGGATTGCTTTACTAAAGGTTTAAAGTATGAATTAAATTTAATAGTCACAGTCCTATTTAGGTTATTTTATTTCATTTGAGAGAGTTTGCATGGTTTGCATTTTTTGAGGAATTAGTCCATTTTGAATTTGTGTGTAGAGAGTTCTGCATTGTATTCTCATTATCCTTTTAATATTTGTGGGATCTGTATTGATGGGACCTTGTTCATTCCTAATATTGGTCACTGTGTCTTCTCTTTTTTCTTTGATAATGATGCTGGAAATTCATTTTTTTTCTGTCTTTTATAAAACCTAGCTTTTTTTTTCATTGACCTTGTTTTTATGTTTTCAGTTTCAATGAGTTTTGCTCTTAATCTTAGTATTTTTTCATTCTTTTTGCTTTTAATTTATTCTTGCCCTTTTTTCTAGCTTCTTAAAGTAGAAGCTTTAGATTTTTGATATTAGATTTTCCTTTTCTGATATAAACATTTAATGATAAAAATGCTAAAAATTTTCCTGTAGGTGCTCCTGCACCCTACAGACTTTGATATGCTTAATTTTTCTTTTTTGGCTGTGCCGTGTGTCTTGTGGGATTTTATTTCCTTGACCAGGGATTGAACCCAGGCCCCTGGCAATAAAAGCACAGAGTCCATAACTATTGGACCACCAGGGAATTCTCTAATTTTCCTCTTTGATCCATGGATTATTTAGAACTTTGTTCTTTAATTTCCAAACAAAATTTCTTTTTGTTACTCCTAGTCTAATTAGATTATGTCAGTGATCCTACTTTGTATGATTTAAATTCTTTTAAAAGTGTTTGTTTTATTATCCAGAATATAATCCATCTTGGTGTATGTTTCACGTGCACTTGAAAAAAAAAATGTATGTTCTACTGTTACCTGGTAGAATATTCTGCATGTGTTAACTAGATTTATGGTGTTTGATGGTGGTGGTATTCAAGTCTATACCTTTACTGATTTTCTATTAGTTCTATTAATCATGGATATACTAATGTTGAAGTGTCTATCTGATCAAACTGGTAAATTTGTCTGTGTTAATTTTAATTTTTATTTTTTGCTACATGTATTTTCAAACTCTGTTTGGAGCATACACACTTAGGATTGTATGTGTGTTTTGATGAATTGACCTGTGTATTACTGTATAATGTTCCTCTTTAACATTGGTAGTTTTCTTTGAATTTTACTTTTAATGCTAATAATAAAGCTTTCTTTTCAACTTTTTAAAAAATTGAGATATAATCCGCATACCATGAAATCTACCCCTTTAATGTAGTTTTCAGGATATTCACAAATTTGTGTAGCCGTCGCCGCTGTTTTAATTCCTGAAGATTCCCATCACCCCAAGGAGAAGCCCTATATTCATTATCATTCACTCCTTGTTGCACACTCCCTTCACCCTTGGCAGTCACCGATGTACGTTTTGTCTCTGTGGATAGTCAATATGTGGTCTTCTGTATCTGACTTCTTTCATGTAACATACTGTTCTCAAAGTTCATCCACATGGTGGCATGTATCAGTACTATATTCCTCTTCTTGCCCAGTTAGTATTCTGTTATATGGATTTACCGCATTTTATTTATCTACTTGCCAATTCATGGACATTTAAGTTGCTTCTAATTTTTTGGCCATTTTGAAAAATGCTACTGTGAAAATTTGTTATGTTTTTATGTGGACATATGTTTTCATTTCTCTTGGGTGTATAACCAGGTCCATATGGTTACTCTGTATTTAACCTTTTGAGAAATTGCTTGACTGTTTTCACAGTGGCTATATCTTTATACATTTCCATGAGCACTGTATGTGAGTTCCGTTTTTCCCGTATTCTCACCAAAACTTTTTATTATGTGTCCTTTTGATTATAGCCATCCTTGTGGGTGTGAAGTTTAACATTTTTATATTAGTTTTTGCATGATAGATCTTTTCCTATTTCATTTTAACCAGACTGTATCATTATATTTTAAGTGAATTTCTTGTAACCAGCATATGGTTGGGTCATTTTTTTTATCTTTTCTAAATTCTATCCTTTAACTGGTATATTTGGAACATTTACATTTAGATTTAGGTCTGCTATTTTTATTATTTTTTTTCTCTTTGTTACCTCTGTTTTTCCTTCTTGCTTTCTGCTTTCCTGCTTATTTTGGTTAATTTGACCATTTTTTAATATTCCATTTTAATTATGTATATCTATATAAATATCTTTGTATAGTTTCTTTAGTGGTTGCTCTAAGGATTTGCTCTGGCTTTTTTAGTGGTTGCTGTGGGTCGGAAAGATCCCCTGGGGAAGGAAGTGGCAACCCATTCCAGTATTCTTGCCTGGGAAGTCCCATGGACAGAGGAGCCTGGTAGGCTACAGTCCATGGGACTGCAAAAGAATCAGACACGACTTAGTGACTAAGCAATATTTAATGTGTTTGGAGCTTTTGTAGTACAGATTATAATATACATTATTTACACAATCTTCTTAGACTTAGTGTTTTACCATTTCATGTAGAATGTGGAAAACCTTACAACATTTGAGTTTTTTAATCTTCCCTCCTTTATATTGTAGTTGTCTTAAATATTATCGTTATATATGTTGAAAGTCCTGTTGGATAATGCTGTAATTATCCTTTGTATTCTCCTTTCAAAGGAGAAGAGTAGTTAATAGTAGTTGTTAAGTAAATAAAGATAATATTGCAGTTTTTTCTTCATTCCTGATCTTCTGAGTGTGTCTGTTTGTTTGTTCTGGTATTAATATTATTTACTTTCTGTCTAAAGAACTTCCTTCAGAGATGAATTTTAGAGTAGCTTTTCTGGGTAGAAGTTTTCTTAGTGTTCCTTCATCTGAGAGTGTCTTCGTGTCACCTGCATTCCTGGGGGATGTTTTTGCTTAATATAGAATTCTGAATCAGTTGTTCTTTCAGCACTTTAAAAATGTTGTGTCACTTCCCTCTGACCTCCATAGCTTTTTTTTTTTTTTTTTTAACTATTATTAAATTTATTTGGCTGTGCCGCGTCTTTGTTGTGGCCCACGGGATCTTTGACCTTTCTTGTGGCCTGCAGGGTCTTTAGTTGTGGTATGTGGGATCTAGTTCCCTGACCAGGGAGATGGAGCCCAGGCCTCCTGCACTGGGAGCATGTCGTGTCAGCCACTGGGCCACCAGGGAGGTCCCCGAGCCTCCATAGTCTTTTATGAAGAATCTGCGGTTGTCTGAATTGTTGTGTTCTTGTAAGTAATGCATCATTTTTCTGAATGCTTTCAAGATTTTTTGTTTTCTTTTAGTTTTTAGTGGTTTAATTAGAATGTACTGTGGCTTAGGTTTCTTTCTGCTTATCCTATTTGGAGTTTACTGAGCTTTTTGAATCTAAGAACTTACGTCTTTTGTCACATTTGGGATGTTTTCAGGCTCTGTGTGTTAAAAGATTTTTTTTTCCACTTAATAACATTCTTTCCTTTTGAGAGTCTGTGACTTATCAGTTAGGCCTCTTTATATCTATTGTCCCACAGGTCCCTGAAACGCTCTTCATTTTTTTCCAATTATTTTTCTCTCTGTGGATCAGATTTGATAGCTAGCATTGATGTGTCTTCAAGTTCATTGACTTTTCTTCTGTCATTTCCATTCTGCTGTTGAGTCCACATTTTGCAATTGGTTGCTAATCTTCTAAGGCTCTTTTAAATTCCCTGTCTATTGTTTGTTTATTTAACTGGTGATTTATTTGTTGTAGAGGTAGTTTATTAATCCCAATGATTTTCCATGGTGTGGATTTTCTAATTGCATCTTTATGGTACCATTTAAACATATTTTCTGTTTCCTGTGTTTTCTGTAGGTTGGAAGTTAGATCTAGAATAAGAGTCAGCCAACTATATAGTTTCTATGAGTCAAATCTAGGATTCCCCTGTTTTTATAAGTCTTTCTTGGAATAGAGCTCTATCCCTTTATTTACATATTGTCTGTGGTTGTGTATGTGCTACAGTGGTAGAGCTGAGTCGGTGTGGCAGGGACTGTGTGAGCGGCCAAGCCTAAAACATTTGTGCTCTGTTCCTTTAAAGAAAGGGTTTGTTTACCTCTAATGCACAGATTTTTATCAAATTCAGTTTTTAAACAAGTAAATGTAACAAGTGGTTATGTAATGTTTGGTTTCCTGTATTTTTGTGACGATAACAGTCATTGCTCATATTTGGTGCTCTTTTCAGTGATCACCTACCTCCCTGATGGAGATGTATACGTGTGTGTATACGCACACACACATTTTTTTTGCTGGGTATGTTATTTTAGAGTGGCATTTTTCTTTCACTGTGTTCTGGCTTCCATTCTTTGACTTATTGTTAGCTATCAGTCTTGTTGTTAGTCTTTAGAAGGTAATCTGTCATACTGTATCCCCCACCCCACTCCCTGAATGATTTTGAGATTTTTCTGTTTTTGGTGTTCATCAGATATATTATACTATTTGTATATAAATTATATACTGTGTCAGATATATATTATATTACCTTTGTTTTTATCGTGCCTTGAGTTTATAGTGCTTCTTGAATCTGTGGCTTCAGATACTTTGTCAGAATTAGGAGATTCTCAGTCATATGTCATTTTCTCTTCTGCCCTATTTTTATTTCCTCCTTTTCTAAGACTCCTATTATATATATATTTAGATCTTAATACTCTGTGCCGTGTTACGTCTTTTATGTCCTTTCCTAGTTTTGATCGTTCATCCTTCTGTCACTCTGGGCTTAACAGAATTAAGTATTTCCTTCTGAGCTTCCTTCCACTTCAGTGGTTTCTGTTTTGTGTCCAGCCTGCCATCAAGCCCACCCTTGAATTTCTTAATTATTTCATTTTAAATTTCTCTTATTTGTATGGTTATTTTTTATAGGTTTCAGTTCTGTTACAGTTCTCCAGATTGTCATTTATTTCAGTTTTTTGAGGCTTTGTTTCATTCTTTTTTGTTTTTTGCTTTTGACTGTGGCATGCGGGATTTAGTCCCCCAGCCAGGGCTCCCCCTGCAGTGGATGTGCAGAGTCTTAACTGCTGTACTGATGGGAGGTCGCTTCAACTACCTGTCACCCATCCTTCTTTTACTTGAATCTCCTGTGGGCCTTTTTCTAATTTAAGTTTTTCCCTCTTAGTTTTTGGTCATTTATTATTTCCTTGCATGTCTGCTTATTTCTCACTGAGTGCCAGAAAGTGAATGTGAAAAATGTTGGCAGTAGTTTGAGAATTAATGTTCAAGAAACTTAAAATGTCTGTATGTGATTCTTATAAAGTCTAAGGGAAGAATAAACAAGCATGGAGAAGAAGGAACTGGTTAGAGTCCATTGATAGAATCATCCTGCATTCTAGGTCTGATAGAGAAGGAAATGAGGGAAACGGAGAAAATGAAGATGTTAAAGAATATGGATTGAGATCACTATAAGTATAGGAGGTTGGCATCAAAGAAGGGATATTAGATTCTTTTTTTTTTTTTGATATTAGATCTTCAGACTGAAAATAAAAGTGATCAAAGAGAAAAAAGTGCTCTGTGGAAAGTAATTGTTGGTTTGAGTTTAGCCTAGGAATCAGTCACTTAGGGTTGAAAAGTCTATGTAAGTCTTAAATGACTGGTAAAGAGCAGGAAGTGAATTTCAGGCTACACTTTACTTGGCAGCTTCTTTTCTTCTTCAGATTTCCTTTGAAATTGCCTTTAGCCTGAATGGTCTGACAGTGTTCAGCATAGTTAGGGCTGAAGACCAAAGGCCATCATGCTTTTTTTGCCTTAGGCTTCTCACACCTCGCACCCTCACATAGGTTAATGTGGTTAGTAAACAGCTGGATTGCAGGTTTAGTTTCAAAACTCTTTAGTTCAGTGAGCTTTCGTTAACTCTTTGGGAATGTTAATACCTGCGGAGTATACCACAGGTTTTTTGTAAAGGTCTACTGGAATGTGTGAACTATTTTAAAAATGAAAACTACTGTACAAATGGAAGGTGGTTAATAATCACATGGTTGGTGGAGAATTGCATGATTTATAATTGCATTGAAGGAAAAATTTTAAAAACAAGGATTTATTACATATGCATTTAATTTATTCATGTAACTTAATTGTGTTAAGAAAAATTTATGATATATTTATGTGTGAGTTGGAGCATATCAGCATTGGAAATTAATACTACCTTTTTCTGCTTTAGGACAGAAATATACGTATATTCTCATGGTCTTTGAGAAAATGAATGTCTTTTGAAAAAGGAATCAAATATTATAAAAGCAAATAAATTGTCACATTATATGATCTTAAACTTTTTTTCTATTTAGATTCTATAATAAAATTTAAACATGTTATACTGTCAGAGGGTATATGTCATTTGATATATTAATAAAATAAAACAATCTGGGTCCTAACAGAATATTATAACTCATAGGTAAAACAGTATTTAAGATTTTAGAAAACTAAAGTATAAAATTATTTATCTGTCTCCAGGCAAAATTTGGTTTCTCTGATGTTACTGGAATTGATTATTCTCCGTCTGCAATACAGCTTTCTGGAAGTATTATAGAAAAAGAAGGTTTATCTAACATTAAGTTGAAGGTAACTATTATTTATATTACTGTCATTGTTATTTTTATTTATAATTTATAAAGTTTAAATGTTTCTGATGTATATTAATTTGCTGACATCCTTAAACTCATAAATTAAGGATCAGTCATAAATAATCCAAAATGACAACTTTTTTAAGTAACAGTATTAAAATTTCAGTCTAGTCAGTTTGGGGAAGTTATCTTCTCCTCTTCCTCTTATGTTCAAGTATGTTTATTTTGCCTCTGTCTCTCTTTTCTTGCAAATATACATGAATAATAGCTAACTTTGGATTAACCACATCAAAAATTTGTAAATGCATAAAGTGGTATAATGCCCCAAAGAGTACTTATTTTGTCCTCTGATCTGTTAGATTATGACACTTACATTTACATTTTTATCCCAGGCTTGTCCTCAGAACTCTAGAATTACAGAAACGTTGCCTATTCTGTAGTTCCGCTTAGATAGCTAACAGCCTGTTAATCAGACCGAAATGAGACTCTTGGTTTCTCCCTTAGCCTTCCCACTTACTCCCTCCCCCATTGCACTCTTTCCTTTTTATTTAGTAGCCAGGAATTCCCTGGTGGCCCAATGGCTAGGATTTGTTGTTCTCCTGGGTTCAGTCCCTGATTGGGAAATTAAGAGCTCAAAAGCTGTGAGGTACTGCTGAAAACATAATGTTATAACCAATTTTGCTGGTTTTATCTTCAGAATATTTGAGAAAATATTGATTTTCTTGATATCATTCCTTGATATTTCCACTGCTGCCTCCTAAATCTAAGCCACCATCAGTAGCCTCTTAGCCTTCCCATTTCCACTCTTGCCACTCTGCTGTCCATTACCACAGGGCAGCCAGTTATTTTATATACATAATTAAATTTATTTCATTTTAACTGAATGATAATTGCTTCACAGCATTGTGTGGATTTCTGCCAAACATCAGATGAATCAGCCCTAGGTATACTTACGTTCCTTCCCTCTTGAACCATCCCTCCCACCTCCCTCCCCATCCCACCCCTCTAGGTTGTTACAGAGCCCCAGTTCTGAGGGGCCATTGCAGAGCCCCATTGCATTTAGAATGGAATCCGAACCCCCACCCAGCCTTACAGAGCCCCTTGGTTTTTACCCCTTTCCTTCTTTATCACCAATACGCCAGTCACACTCACTCTCTTTCTGCTCCTGATGCGTTTCAGCCTTGTTTTTCTCCAGTCTTTATTCCTGCTGCTCTATGCCTAGAATGTTCTTGCCCCAGATCTTTGTTTGGCTCATTCTCATCATTCTGATCTCTTCTCAAATATCACCTTCTTAAGGAGGTCTTGCCTGACTACTTTTCCAAAACATTTCTCTTCCCCATCACTCACTGTCTTTATTTTTTCTCTTCATAGCACTTTATCTGAAATAATTTGGTTAACTTATATATTGTTTGCCTCTCCTTTTAAAGAGTATGAGAGATATTCTCATACAGAGGTCATTTTAGTTTTGTTTGCAGTTATAGTCCCAGGGCCTGAAACGTTCCTACGTGTAACAGGTGTCTATGAAATACCTTTTGTGTACTGCATGCATACTTTCATACAGGCATTTAGGATAGAAACTTCTTCACACTTGACTCTGATGAGTGGTAGTCATTGTTTTGCCTCAGGTGTAATGATGTGGGGTGGGAGTGGGAAATCTATGTTTGAGTGCATGAAAACATACCATACACATTTTAAAATCAAACAATAACAAAGTTTAGATAATACACCATTTATAATTATTTTGTTAAGTTTATATGAATAATCACAAACCGCTTAATTTTTCAAAATAGCTTTTCAGAATTAATTTTGTTGGCAAATTATTTTGAATATTTTATGAAATTGAGGCAGATCACTATTCCAGATGCTTCTGAAATATCAGTAAGTTATTGAAAATGAATGAGATGCTGATACATGATTTTCAAAATCTGAAATGCATGATATTTAAAAAGTTAGGTAATTGTAGTTTAAACCTTCCTTTAATTTCTTAAACTTTGTACTATTTGTTGTAGTTGCTTTGTAAGGTGCTGAGTCAAGGCAAAATAACTTTTGATTTATCATGTTTATTTCAGGTCAGACAACTAGTAATATCAGCTAAAAATCAGCATATTTCCAGTGATCTATTTGAGCTTCAGATTGTTTTTTTGTCATTGAAAAAAATATGTCAAATATTCTGCTTTTCAACAGAAATAACTATTTCATAAACTAGGCTTGTGAGCTCCATTATGTGCTGGCATTATTAGGCAGTCCACCTGGCTTTGATTTGTTTCCAAATTTGTAGAGATTTGGAATTTCCAGGAAATACTGTCAGTCTTGCTTACTAATCTTAGCTTTAATGATCTTGGAATGAAGCACATAAAAGTTAGCTGTAAAGTTGAAAAAATGTTTATTATATGTAAAATGCCGTTGTAATGAATTGTTCCTTTTATCTGTCACTTTTTACAGATTGTTACTTAAATTCAGTAAAGATTGTGTGTGCATTGTTTCACATCGACATTGATTTTTAATACAGGTAGAAGACTTTTTGAACCCTTCCACAAAGTTGTCTGGATTTCATATTTGTATTGACAAAGGGACTTTTGATGCCATAAGCCTTAATCCGGACAATGCCATTGAGAGGAGGAAACAATATGTGAAGTCTCTTGCCAGAGTGTTGGAAGGGAAAGGCTTTTTTCTGATAACCTCATGCAATTGGACCAAGGAAGAGTTGGTAGATGAATTCAGTGAAGGTAAATGGCTGTATGTTGTTTGAATGTGTTCTTACCTCGTATTTAATGCACTCAAATAGGTTTTTTTCTTGGTGTTACAGTGTTTTACTTTTCTGTTTGTGGAAATTGCCTGCTTTTCTTCTTTGTTAATAACCATGGCAGTACTTTTAACTGTATATTCAAAGAACAAAGAAATAATATTGGTTGAGATCCAGAGTCCTTTGTAAAATTTTCCAAGAAATTCTGGCTGTTAAGTACTAAAATTTATGAGCCTGTAAAAATTAAGTTCTTCATTTAAGCTGTTTAATCTCTTATTTAGAGAATCAAAACAAAGAAAGAACATATATTTTGCTTCTGAATTCAGTGCACTGATACACCAGTAATTAGTAGTAATGCAGGTGGTATTAGTGTTTTTTAAAGTCTTATATGGTGAGAGTTTTAATTCTGTAGATACTCTGGTCATTTAGGTGCTTAGGATTTTTCTTCTTGTTTTCATTGTATATTCCTTTTTTTGACATTGCATAGAAGCGAAACAGGAATTTAGAAGAATTACTTCGTATTAATTCTTGAGGAAATCTCTACTTTTTTGCAAGATTTTGGTGCCAAGACAGAACTCCCCCCCCCCGCCCCCGATTAGCAAAGTATAATTAGTACTGTGTCTACTAAATGGGAATCTTGTGAGAATCTTTAATCCATACACAAATACTTTGAGCTTTGGCAGACTGTTCCTTGCATGGTTGAAGGATTATTTCACCTGTCACTTACTCATGCAGTACACAGGCCTTTCTGGAAAGTACCTTGCGACTCTATAGCTAGATATTTACTTGTTTTTTTCTTACACTCAATTTCAGGTTAGTATTAAGGGTTTTTTTTTTAAGGAATGGGAAGAATTTTCAGGATGGAGTATTAATAAATGACATGGTACTAAATTTGTGGTTTAATTTTGAACTTCAGTTGTCACAAGCTAACAGGAAATGGATTTACACGTGTGCTTCTTCTCGGAGTTTGTTTTCTTTTTGGTAGTGAGGGAATAGGCAGGAGGAGGGGGAGCACTCAACACATGTCCTTCTGTGTGCGTTCGATGGCTTTCCAGGTTATATAATATAAAACTTGAAGTGTTTGAGGCTTGAAATGTGAGCTGGAGGCTTCATTACTGCTGCCTCTGGAAAACAAGAATGATGTGATTTATTGTCTTTTATTTCATGTCATTAATTTTATTATCTTCTATGTTAAATTTGTTTTCTTTAGAACTGTTGAGGCCCTGTACCAATAGTCTTTTTTCCTGAAGCCTGACAGTTTTAATAAATGCTCAGCATTACACTGTGTAGGGCAAGTTCCTTTCCTGGTTTTTAAATACAGGTGTTCTCTTTTACCCTTGAAACCACCAGACAAAAACATATTTGTCTGTCTCTGATAATGAGGAACAGACTTTAGCCCGGTAAAGAGTGCTTAAAAATCTGTCTGTCTCTGAGAACTACTAAGTAAATTCTTTAGCTATATTCAGTTTCAGAACTTAATGCAGATTTTAAATAAGTGAAATGTTGCCACAGGAAATGTTAAAGAAATAATTATATACACTGAAAACATTTTTCTTCTCTTAGAAAATGGTTTTTGGAGTTAGACACGGGACACTCTGCCACGCATCGCTGCCGAGGGGCTTCTCGCCAGGGTTTAAGATTGGCTTCCGTGGTCCCTTTTGCACAGAATAAAGCTTGCTTCACTAATTTTTTTCAGGTTCTTTGCTTCTTTCCTAATTTGAAATGTAAATGTTAGTAAATCTGTTGAAATGAATTTTTCCTTTATAGCCCTACTATATAAATATTTGATGGTGGTATTTGTTTTGGTTAAGATTGCTTAATCATTTGCCAGACACTAGGATATTCTGATTTGATGTCCAAGAAACTTGACTTTCTTACAACTAGGGAATTAAAAAAAAACTTGGAAACCTGTCTTACAACAAAAGTAACCCAGATTCATTATGAAAAACATTTGAAAATATCAGTAATCCCAACACATAAGTATATAGATTAAAACAATTAAAATTCATTATCTCTGATATACAACCACTTTTAACACTGATGTATTATTTACTGAAATATAACAGCTTAGATTCTGTAGTGTTAGTCCAGGGAGTTAAAAGATTAGTTCTAGAAAATTTACACAGCTAGCTCCATTTTCTTTTGAAAATTTTTATTATGAAGTATTGGAAACACAAAATTTCAGAAAACAGATAGAGGTGTGTCCGCATGTACCTACCACAGTGGCTCCATTTTTTAGCATTAAAATATATTATTTAAAAGGCCTGGCCTTCTTTGGAAAAGTTTTCTTATGGTTAGTTATTAATTAGCATTTTACTATCTAGTTATTTGTTAAGATTTGGTGAACTTTGGTTAAGAATATGAACTATGAAAAAAAGTATAAAAAACCAATTAATACAATAGTGTATCTTTTAAGCTTTTTTTTCTGTTTACAAGAGTTATTTGAGCTTTAGCTCAGGCATGGAAACTTAGAAAATATAGGCATCTCCTTCCCCAAAAGAAGAAAAAAGTCTCCCAAACTGCTAATCCCATCATGAGAGAAAACCATGGTAAACTGCCACTCACCCTTATTTATGTTATTTTCTAAAAACAGAATAATAACACATTAAATTTCCATCTTGTTTTATAGTTTAGGAGAACACCACATTATCTTATTTTGATCTTCACAGAATCACTGGGAGTTAGGCAGGTCAGTGATAAGCCTGTAACCTCCTTGCGTAGAAATGGAGGATTCTGGACGAGGTAAATTGACCTTGACATAATCACCTGCCATCTAGTAAGCGGTGGAGGTAGGACTTGAACCAGGATGTTTGAATCCACGTTAAGTGGGGAAAAAAAAATTATCCTGCACTGCTTTGGCAGTTACTACTTCCTTGTCTTCCCAAATTGAGCTCAGTTTGGGTCTGGATCCTGGGTTACGAACCGTTTTTTTACTGTTGTAAAATATATACGACATAAAATTTACCATTTAGCCATTTTTAAGTTTGCAGCTCTGTGGCATTAAGTGCATGCTCATTGTTGTGCAGCCATCGCCCCGTCACCGCCATCCATCTCCAGAACTTTGTCCTTTTTATTTCCTCATTATCTAACTTTTCTATATTAAGATGTTTTTATATATCTGCTATGGATTAATTGAATTATATGTAGAGGGCGCTCCAAACAGGACCTGATGCGTGGTGAGACCTCGACACATGATAAGCTGCCTGCAGCTGGCTGGTAAACGTGCTTTACGTTTAGGTGCTTAATGGTAACGGCACGTGTGGGCTTAGTCACTCGTCGTGTGAGAATCTTTGTGACCCCGTGGGCGGTACCCACCAGGCTTCTCTGTCTGTGGGATTTCCCAGCCAAGAATACTGGAGAGGATTGCCATTTCCTCCTTCAGGGGATCTTCCCAGTCCTGGGATTGAACCCACGTCTCCTGTATCTCATTTGCAAACAGATTCTTTACCTGCTGAGCCATTGAGGAAGCGCTGTGCATAGTTGAAGGGATGATGAAAAGGAAGTGCAGGAAATGAGGGATGGATGGAAAGCTTCTTTTCTCCAGTTTAATTTTGTCTGTTGCTTGTTGATTTCAGTGTTTTGGAGTGTATGTACTTAGACACATAGAGTAGAATTGAAAATCATAAAGTGAAGTTTAGTCACAATTCAGTTTGGAGTCATGTAGTTTTATGAAAGGTTCCAACGTCCTTTGTTAATACAAACATCCCTTCACTGTGGGAGTCAGTACCTAATGAAAGTGTTTTAACTTTGGCAGGATTTGAACTTTTTGAAGAGCTGCCCACACCCAAGTTCAGCTTTGGAGGCCGATCTGGAAACAGTGTAGCAGCGTTGGTTTTCCAAAAAACATGAGACTTTTCACTGGACAGATTGAGTTAGTTTCTTTTTAAGAAGCTCTACATCAAAGTAAACCTGACACAGAAAATGCAAGTGCAAGTAAATGTTTAGTAAGTACACAGGATGCACATTTTGAGTAGAAATAATGAGTTGGTTAAAGAAAAACTCATGAGCATGGAAGTGGTTGGGTTTTAGAGAGCAACCAACAATAATTTTAAAATTTTCTTTTGTATTTGAGATGTAAATATTTCTCTTTCAGATTAAAAAAATAATTCCTGTAACTGCTGAACAGTTAAAACTTTAAAGCAGTAAATGAATTTACAGAATGCTTGTATCCTTGATTTTTGCTCCTTGGTAAAGGTGAATTGAATATAGCTATTTATGAAGATTTGATCAAGCTATTCCAGGGTCAGAATAATGAGCCAAATGACTTTCTTAATTTTTTTATTAGACAATTATAAAACAGTAAGTGTGATATTTAGGGTTGAATGGTGATTTTTTTAAAAAGCAAGATTTAATATCTGAGAGAAAGTCTCAGCCCTTATATGGGTAAGTAAAATCAGATAAATGTATCAGTTGATCAAGAAATATTTGCTGAACTGTTTTTTGGCTGATGGTTTTCTGGACCCTGTGACGGAAAAACAGTAGGAGGAAAGACACCGCTGGGTGCGCGCTGTGTTTAGCTGCATTCGCTTTTCAGTGGAGTCCCGCAGTGTCTCCTCCAGGCGAGTCGTCTTACTTACTCCATCTCTCCACATCAGAGGCCAGTGCAGGGTGGAGCCAGGGCTCCCCTCTGGTCTGACTCGAAAACCTTGTCTCTAGTGGTTTGCTCCCCAGCTCTAAGTCTCTGCCGGTATGGCACTGACAGTTCATTAGGGGAGCTAGGACTGGCACACCGGAAACTCTGTCAGAGAAGTTGGGCGGTCACTTTCAGTGGCTCTGCAGCTCCCTGTTAGTGACTGTCGGTTGGTGGACTGTGAGAATAGTGAGTCATCCGTCATTACTTTCACCGTCTCCCTGCTTGTCATACAAGACTTGCCTAGTCAAGAACTGAATTATGTCGTTCTTCTGTCCAAGGTGGTGTAAGTTTTATATATATACATCCTCAGGGCTCCAGGGACAAAGATGTTCTAGTTAGGCACTGATCAGCAAGGGAAACAGTTTATTTATTGTATTGTTTTTGAAAAAATATGTTTTATTAACCCTCACTGCCATTTTGTCTTTGGGCTGATGTTTTAATATTGGAGTCATAATACAGGTTTTTAAAAAGTGATGATAGTTTTTATGATTTGCAGCTTTTGGGTCCTGTTGGGTTATAAAGCAAACAGAATTTTTGTTTGTTTAGCAAATGCTTTTCCAGTACTGAGCAAGTGTAGCATTATACCCTTTTCTTTTCATTTTTGTCCAGAGGGAGACAAGGGGAGGAAAAGAGTAGTTTGGTTTAGATCAACATTAATCAATCATTAAGATAACTATCTGCCTTGCACCGGATAACCGAAGACATTTCCATAAACTTTCATCACAAATAACACTTTTGGAAAAGCTTTAATTTTAACATGAAAAAGTGAGACATAAAATTTTATTATTAAAAATTAAATTTTAATTTTTAAAGTATATGTGAAAATTAAAATTAAAAATTTTAATTAGAAAAATTTAAAATACATGTGATTTAAACCTGTAAAATCAATTGTGTTGATGTTATAAACTAGACTTGGGATCTTAAACCATAGAGACAGTGTTATATAATTTATTGAGGTGATCTTGTCTTTATTGTTTTCCATGTTAATATTTCTTGATTTTAAATACCATATTAATGTGTAGGTACTCTTTTAGATTTCTGAGTTGTTAAGTTTATGCTATTGTGAAGCATCAGTGGAGCAAAACAGGCTTTCTGTGAATCCAGACTAAGACATAGAGTTTGATTCACTGATAGCTGGAGGGCGCCTTTGTTGAAAAGCTCCTTGAGTCACTGTTGTGGGGGTATGTGCCTTCCGTTTGCAGAGATGTAGGACTTTTGGCAGGAGAATCATGGAACTGTTGATAAGGTTAAGGAAGGGGAGTTGTCATCTCTCCTTAGCAGTTTAACCCTGCTGGAACCCAGCCTCTCGGAGACTGAAATCAGGACAAATGGAAGGTCCAAAGATGCTAACAATAAATTATTAATATTTTCAAACAGTACCACACTTTCAAAACCAGGCCAGTAAATGTCCCCAAGTTATTGAAACAAGTCATAATCATGTTATTATCAAACTTAGTTTTGATACGTCATATGGATATGTAGGTAACTGCGAAGGAAATCTTGCAGTTCTAAAAGGGAGCAGTAGGTTATGTAGTGAATGCTGTTCTATCTGGACAAGAAGTTGGAATTGTAATTTTATTTAATCAAAAGACACCCTTATTTTGAGAAAACTTGGTTGAAATGCAAATGGGATTTCTTTGTGGAGCCTGCACAGAATTGTTGCTTCTCATGATGATGTTGTTGCTGCATAACAGTCCGCTTCTGTGTGTAGGAAGTGCATGCACAAGTCCGAAGGGACTGGAAGCCTGAATGGGCGGGTGACACCAGTTAACACAGGGAAAGTTTTCAGTACATTTTGTTTTAAGCCAGGTGCACAAGTTAGAGTTGCTTTTTGGGCCTAGCGTTTATGTATCTGAGAATCAAACCTGACACTACTCTTGGCAGCTAGACTAAAGCCATTTTAAAATAAGTACAAACTGTCCTTAAATGATTGTTTTCCCTTTATAGTGGCAAGGAGTTTACCTTTTCTTCATCTGTGATATGTGTGCAATTTTCTGTTTATTTTTGGGGAAGGAGGGAGGTAAATATACATGAAAGACTTTTAGTCTTTGTATGAATAATGTGTTTCAATTCATTTATTTTTAAATTTTCTTGATACTGTAACACATTACCTATATGTTGACTTTCATTCACATTCATCCAGAGTATAATAGAAACCTTAATTTTAAAGAACCCAGATGAGTAATTAGGTTTTATGTGGCTTTGAGATAATTTTTCTTAAACTGATAAGCAAAGAAATAAGAGTATCCCTGCCAATGTGAATAGACTTTGATTTATGTTCTCTTAAATAATTTTATTTATTTGTGTGTGTGTGTGTCTGGAAGCCTACAATGAAAAAGGTATATGAGTGTGAAAAATTAGTTGCTCTCTAGATCAGCATTCTACCCCGGTGGGGACACTTGGGTTTGATTCCCTGTTGTTAGCACTGTGAACCAGATGGAAGGTGTGTGCTCCAGAGACAGCTTTCTGCTCTGAGAGCGAGAGACCAAGTGTCCTGTGTTCCGCTGTAGCAACCTCTTTAGCTAATCGTGTGTGTGTGGAGGAGGAGGGGTGCCGAGGGGTGTCGCTGTGTCCGAAAGGAGTCTTGTCCAGCACACGTCGGACGGAGGCTGCCTGTGACCTGGAGTCTGATTGTGGAGGTGAGGAGCGTGGTAGATTGAAAGACAATTGAATAGTGGGGAAAAAGTTGGGAAACCCTGTCATTTCTCTTGGCTAGGCAGAAAACAGAGATGTCCTTAAAGAAGGGGGGGGAGCACATGAGCATGTTTTATTAACAGTTAATAGAAGAAAATTAATGCTAATTTATTCTTCATACATACCATGCAATTTGTTAGAAAAGTAAAAGAATAGTTTGAAATTCTTTGGTCAATTGATGGATTCCTATGTTAGGGGCATAGAAATGAAACTCAACATAAGCAGACAAATACCCAAGCCCACAGGCTACATAAATGCTGAATAAAACCAGCTCCACAATGGAACTCTGAAAAGCAAGGGGTAAGAAGCCTAATGAATGATTGAATATGACCTTAGCAAAATCCCTGGAGTGTTGTTGAAAGATCATTCATTTCCAGCTTAGATGTCAAGATGGGTTCCAGTTACCAGAAAAAAAAAAAGAGAGCTTGAGTCTGTACTTACTGAGTTTTAAAAATCTTTACAGCACAGTGCATTAGATTAATCATTAAAAGGACTTCTCTAACTGCATTTTAAGCTGTCACTGTATGGACCTGTGGTTTAGGCCCAGGGAAACCAAATTAAAAAGATAGGGATAATTCTCAAGACTTGAATGTATCACTGTCCTGCTTTTATGGAGTAGAACTTTAAAAACTGGGGCGTAGAGGTGGGCAGAATGTACTTTTGTCATGCTGATACCATTGTAAGAAAGACTTTTCGACCAAGAGATCAATTGTGCCTTCAAGTATTTGCCAGTTACTTGCCTAGTTTATTGGAGGAAGATATAAAAAAATGAACCTACTTTTTTCATATTTTTGTTTACTTTTTTTGTTTTTAAGTGATTCTTCCCAAAGAAGTGATACATTCATATATTTATATTTTTAAACATGTATTTTTATTACTGCATCAGGAAATGGTAAGTATGTTAGCGAGTGAGCTTCATTGTGCATGTTATCCAGAAGCTTTTTAAGAAAAGTGAATCTGACAATATATTTGTTTTCCCAAATACCTAAAAATTTTCAGATGAGCCAGCAATTAGCATACCCTGGATATTATATGACATACTCTGGTCGCGTAAGGGGACCAGGAAATGTATTTATCACTTCATTAACAGAGATGAGGCAGTATATCGTGATGTGATTGTGACAGAATGGACGTGCGGTTGGGGTGGCTGGTGGCTCCCCCGCCCTTGGGTTCCTTGCTGCTCCAGCCTTGAGGGACTGGCTAGTCAGGACACAGAGGCTAAACGTGGGGGAGAGTGGGTGCTACAAGTTCACATGTTCCTCCTAACCCCTCCTCTAATGTGGGAGTGTCAGTCCTTTGTTCCCATCTAATTTTAGTACATCCTGGCTAAAAAAAAATGTTAGGGTGATTTCCAGCCATGGAACTCGGAGGGGCGGGGTGGGAGAGGGGCAGAGTGGAGGAAAGAGCCGTTTACATTCCACGTCCGTCTGCCGTTCTGTGACAGCATCTCGCCCCTACTCTGTGGATTTTCGTGATGAAATAAATTTACATGCGCTGGAGCAGCACTAATTAGGTTTTCCTTCCATGTCCTCAACAAGAAGTCTCGTTGGAGTCTGAATGGGAAAATCCTAATATGGTATTTAATAAAACATACTGGGCTGAATTAAAGAGCTATTTGCAAATTTTGGAAGACAGGCCTGAAGTTGTGAGTGGGAGCTACATGTTGTGTGATTTATAAAACCTTTGTGATTCAGTGAAGCTGCTTGTATGCTGCTTTTTGAATGAGAATAATTGTTGATTTTTGAGAATCAGTCATAAGAAAGTCAGAGTAGTTTATTCCCAGTAATTTATTCTGGATTATACTCCACAGTAGATACCACGTATTGAAACTTAGGTGGGAATAACCCTGACCTTCCCGAAAGTTTGCTCCTTTAGTGAGCTAAGGTTTCCTTGTGACATCTTTGTATGGTAAGGACCCTACATAGCCAGAATTGAGAGATCGTTTTGTTAAGGCCATTTGATCAATGACTTAATTTGCAAAAAATGCAGTAATCACATTGTTTTATGAACTTGAAATTGGTTTTTGTTTTCATTTTACGATAGCATATAATTTGTTTTTAAAATCTGTTAACTAGTAGAATAAATATCAGAAATGATTTTTTTAAAATACTGAATTTTGGGGGGAAAATGACTGGAACCTAGGCAAGTTGCTTGCCTTTTCTGGGCTTCAGTTTTTCTTTTTGTGAAAGAGAGGCGTTCAGTATGTGATACTTAAAGCTCCTCTCTACCTCTGTAATAGCTGGGATTGCCTTGGACTGTGTGGCTCAAACAACAGAAGTTTATTTTTCATAGTCTGAAGACTGGAAATTCCAAAATCAAGGTGCTGACAAGGTAGGTTTCATTCTGAGGTCTCTCTTCTTGTCTTGTACGCAGCTGCCCTCTCCCCGGTCCGTTCACGTGTTCTCTTTGTGCGCGCTTGTGGGGAGAGAGTGTGTGCAGTGTGCAAACTCCCTGGTGGTTCTTATGGAGCTCTTGAGTGTTCCTTCTTGTAAGTGCAGTAATCCCAAGGTGAGAGCCCCACCCTCATAACTTCATCTAACCCTAATTACTTCCCAAAGGCCCCACCTCCAAATACTATTTCTTTGGGTGTTAGAGCTTCAACATAAATTTCTGGGAGGCACAAACATTCAGTCCATAATAACTTCTGAAATTCATCTGAGGTTTAGAGGAAACTTAACAAAATAGATTTCCACTATATATGCGGAGTTTAAATACACCATTAGCTAAATATCAGTTGTTAGTCACTTTATGATTCTTTTAAACTGAGATAGCTATTCATGTATCTGAAAAAAAAATACATGTACAGATAATAAAACAGTTGAAGCCATCATATGATTGTTTTTCAGTCTAAAAATGTCTTTGTGCATTCATTGGTAAACTTTAGATTTGAGGGTTTTTTTTTTTAGATTTGAGTATTGATTGTCCCTGATATATATTTGATAATTCAGTTTGTATTCATTTGACACAGAGATGTTTTATATCAGAAACTCAGAAATTTACATCTAATTTTTTACTCCTACCTTAATTTTATGATTTTTTAAAACTTTTTTAATTTTAAAGTTTTGGCTGTGCTGGGTCTTTGTTGCTTTGAGTGGGCTTTCTTTAGTTGTGGTGAAAGGGCTTCTCATTGCAGATGCTTTCTTTTGTTGCGAGCATGGCCTCTCGCGCTCATGGGCTTCGGTAGCTGTGACTCCTGGGTTCAGTGGTTGCAGCCCTCAGGTTCTAGAGCTCGTTGTGGTGAGCTTAGTTGCTCAGTCATGTCAGGCTGTCTGTGACCCCACGGACTGTAGCCCGCCAGGCTCCTCTGTCCATGGGGATTCTCCAGGCAAGAACACTGGAGTGGGTTGCCATGCCCTCCTCCAGGGGGTCCAGGATTGAGCCTGGGTCTCCCACATTGTAGGAGAATTCTTTACCTCCTGAGCCACTATGGAAGCCCCTAGCGCTCGAAGGCTCAGTTTTTAATAGTTGTGGTATGAGGGCTTAGTTGCCCAGTGGCATGTGGAATCTTCCCAGACCAGGGATTCACCCCCTGCACTGGCAGGCAGACTCCTAACAACTGGACCACCAGGAGATTTCCCCACCTTTATTTTGATACGGTGATAAATAATTTGATAAAATTATGATAACCTGAAGAATCTCCCTAATTTGATTCTCCCCTATTTCAAACACCCACACTGCACACTCAGAGATGACTTTATTTACCACTTGAAAGCCCTGGGTTTTTGAGATTTCTGTATTCTCATGCTACACACCCTGTAGTACGTGGTCTGCCTTCCTATACCTTGCACCTCTTTAGGTACTGTCAGTCTATTCTATAACTACTTATCCCCCTCGATGAAACTGAACTGTTTTAAAGGTGCTGGCAAAGTGCCTAGTGTATAGTAGATACTTATTTCAAGTTGGTTTCCCTTTAGTACATTTCTCTGAAGCAGTTTGATAATAGTGGAGAGAGAAGCAGTTGTGTAGACTCTACATGAGTAATGAATATTAAGTGAGAAAAATAAATGTAAATCATCTTAGCATGATTCCTAGCACACACCAATGCCAAATAAATATTCTTTTCTCAAAGGAAACGTTCTTCCCATTGGAGCTAATATATTGAATGGTTCAGGATTTTAACCCTCAGTGCCACCGAGTTAATGTATTTGGTCCCATCCTAAGGCATTGTGTTCCGGGACTGATAAGAAGCGTTAGGAGAGGAGGAAGAGGTAAACAGTGAGAGGGAAAGACTGAGGCAGGTGGGCCTTTCCGGATGTCTGAAATCAGCCCGAATAGCTCCGCCTTCAGTCTCTGGACGGGCTGGTGCCGAAAGCAACTTTTTATTTAGTAAGAAACGGAGACCAGATACCAAATGCTGGATTTTCACAAAATACCCTTTATCATATGTTTCAGCAGATTCTAGGAATCCCCCTCAGGTTTCTGATCGTTATGTTTCAGAGGTCAGTAGGTAGTAATAAGTGTAGGTGGGTAAAAGGTTACTGTGGATGCTTCTGGATTGAAAACAAATGGCCATGGATGGTACATTTTCCTCAGGTTTGAACTCCAAGGCTTTGTTTCCAGTGACCACTAACGAGGGACCTGACCAAGATCCCCCATGTGACCTTGTGTGTATGTGTGTGTGTGTGTGTGTGTGTGTGTGTGAGTCTCTCAGTTACGTCCGACTCTTTGCAGCAACCCCACGGACTGTAGCCCACCAGGCTCCTCTGTCCATGGAACTTCTCCCAGCCAAGAATACTGGAGTGGGTTGCCATTTGCTTCTGCAGGAGATCTTCCCAACCTGACTAGGCCACCTGGAAAGCTGGACTAAGATTTTAATCATTGATTTCTGCCTTTCATTATCTGCGTTTGATTTCTTTGATCAGTGAATCATGTTTATTTTCTTTGCTGTAAGTTAGCAGCCATTCACAATGGCATTTTAAAGTTTGATGTTGGGCAGTACTTTAAGCAGTTTATATGATTTGACCTTGGTTTATATTAGAACTGACAGTATAGTTAGTAAAGTACAGTGAATCAGTTGTTTATGCTAGTGTAGAAAACGCTTGGTTTATAGACTTATTTATTTAACCTTTTTATTAGTGGTTAAATGAATACCTTAATGCTTAGAGTGCTTAATATTACTATAGAAATGCTGGCCAGAGGAGTGTCACTTTTTCTAGGTAACTGACCTCAAAGAGTTTAAGTCTGAACCATTTTAGAAGAAGCTCTACAGAGGTGAGGTGAATACAGTATGATGTGTGTCATCAGGATGGAACATAATCAGAGTTTCAGTACTTTCAATTAGGTGAACATTACGGTGGTTGAATAACTTGGTTTGATCAAGGTGCTTTTTGTTTTGTTTCTATGTGAAAATTAAAAGGAGATGTAAAGTAGTATTTAAAATTGCAAGCCAGCGCCTCCTTCATATCAGTTCTGTTTCAGGTCAGCTGCAGGGCATGCTAGGACAAAACAGGCAAGGCTGGCTGGCCCTCTTACAGCGGTCGTGGGTAGGGTGAAACAAGCTGTCTCTGCTGTTGGTTAACAGAGAAGGCTGAGAGAGCTGAGTGAGGACATCGGCAGGCTGGTAGAATACGGGGGCAAGTGTTCTTTGCACACTGCTCCCAGGGATGTTCTTCCACTGGAGCCAGAGACTAAATTTTTTTTTCTTGATATTTTAAATCCAAAGGATTCAGTCTTAAGATTGGGTATTTAAACTCTATGATATCACAAGCTGCATCTTCCAGTTCCTTGTGTACCTAATGAAGATGAAATTCGCTTGTTTCATTTTCATAGGTAATAGGCAGGATAGTGGTAGCTTTGAGCATATCACTAGGGATGAGTTAAAAATAGATTTTTCTTGAGGCAGTGACTTATATGACAGGTAGTTGATAGAAAAATTAAGTTAAATTTTGGGCTGAGTATCTCATACTAAATCTGAGTTCCACTACAGAATATTTGAAGCAAAAAATTGAAATGATTTTCATTTGAAGATGACATAAACATTGAGTATGCTGTTGAAATATTTTCTAGATTGAATTCAATGTGTAGCAACATGAAAATACTATAACTTGTTTTTAGCTATGATTTTGGTAGAGTGATTGAGGTAGACTAGGTTATAGGTGACTAACCATGTTATAGTGATACTGGTTAGTGTCTGTTTCAGCTAAGATCATAAATAGATCAGAGAAAGGCCAGGAATTGATTATGCTTTTGAATCTTAGTATTAAAGTAGCTCAGGTAGGTTTGGTAAGGTTCACATATGTCAGTGACTTTGAATGTGGATTGACTTTGCTATAGTTTTACTTATTTACCATGCATACACTTTGCAGTGTCTGTTTTTTCATGCTAGAGGGTTTTTTTTTTTATCACATAATACTTATAGGTACTATTAATTTTGCAAAGAAAAAGTAATGTCAAATTGAAATAAGTTTCAACTGTTGCTCTGTTCTCTTTAGCTTACTTTACTCAGAGCCCTTCCATGCAGTGAGTTGCAAGCGTGACATTTGCTGTGTTTTCAGCACCTGCCAACTTGGAAACCAGGGTTTGTGCTCAGGACTTAGGCTTACAACCCACACTTTGTGGTGCACAATGCCGTCCCAGCTGGCATGCCTCGTACCTCAATGGTGCTAGACGTTCAGTTACAAAGCTGTGCAGATTCACATGCGCTGATTTCAATAGGCAGTCCCCTTCAAGCTGCTTTCAACTCTCGTTTTGTATCAAAAGAGTTAGATTGGTATCATTAAACTCACTGCTGTGCTTATTTTTCAATGAAAATAAATTCATTTTATTTAGCTCCTGAATCAAAAAATGACTGTCTTCAAGAACCAAAGTTCCTCTTCAAAAAAGGTGGATGTCGCCAGATATGGGAGATAGATTTATATATCTGTATGAGATCCAGGCCAGGGCTATAACTCATTTTCATCACTGCAAAAGTTTCAGAACAAAAGACAAAAAGAATAGAAAGGAAAGAACAGAAGGATTAGTGTGTTGTAACATGCTTATGTAGGTAGGGATGTTAGTTGAAGCTGGACCATAGGTATGGGGACAATTACAGAACTTATTTTTCTGAATAAGATCTGAATAGGAAAATTGTCCCCAAGGTAGGCTCAGATTTTCTACCAAAAACTTTCCATCGTTTTCAAAGCAGTGTATTTTGCTAATAACTTGCTTTCAGTAGCCAATCTCTGAAAATGTTTCAGGTGGACTTGGTGATGTCTATCTTCCCATCATCTATTATAAGCAATTTTAAAAGGTTCTGCTTTTATAAAGATCTTTTCAAGTGTAGAAAAGACAGTGTGAAATGTGAATGACTGGCTTTTAATACAGCACTTGTGACAAAGAAGCCATGGCTTTGGGAAGCTGAATAAAGGGGTTAATACGCATGCATCTGCATACTGCTGTTGGTTCCAGCATATAACACGTCTGATGTCTGTTTCACTCCTGTTATTAGTCTAAAAAGAATGTTTACCCTCTTTCAGTGGTCGCCACTCTTTTTACAATCATAGGTACAGATAAATTTAATGGGAAAAACTGAACAGTATTGACTGCTACTTGCTGAAATGTCAAAAGCTGAGCTCCCTGTTGTTTGAACATCATATTTATCTGGTTCTAAAGACACAAACACAGAACACCCACTAACTATCAAGGACATTTCTTAGTACTTAATCAGAACCCAGTCTTTACCCTCTGCACAAATGTGCTTAGGTGAATACTTTTATTAGCTTGTTGATACAAGTTACAGTTGGTTACACCCTTTCTTAGTAAAATACACCCTTATTGTCTCCTGTTGCTTAAGAGCTTTACACTTGGAATAGGAGAACCGTCTAGTATAGAAAGCTACCCCGTTTCTATCTCCCCAGCAGTGCTGAGTGGACACGTCATGCACACTACATACGCAGGCATCCCTTCATCTGCAAGCTCTGCTTTGAGGGGAGCCGGGAGGGCCAGGATTGACTGTGCTTTCTCCCTGGGCTTCCTATGTTGGTCTTGGAGTGAGACTGCATGTAATCCCTACAGTTTACATTTCCCAGGGTGTTCTGTGCCTTCACCAGGTTAGTGTTGGTTGGTGATAACAGAAAAGTTACAAGTGATCATTTTTGGATTATTTTATGGGTTTCTTCCTAAATTGGCCCATGAATTTGCCTTTAGGTTTCTGGTTGTATTCTAAATCTGGTTTTGATTTGGTTTTGACCTTTGAGGACTGAACAAAGGTGAACAGCTTAGCCCTCCTACCCTCTTCCCCTGACTGCAGCTTACATTGTTTTAAATCCAGTTTGACTGAGTTTATATTTACTCCTTTGAATTAAGCAACTCTAATATACGAACTTTCAGGTAGGACTTCTTATAATAAAGCACTGTGTAGTATGGCCCTAAAAAGCGGGGCGTCTTATGTCTGTCTATAGGATTTGATTACATGATGTGGGAAGGCCCATAGTATGGAAGACTAGTGACACAGGCCTTAATGTGTATATTTTTAGTCCTTGGACATTCAAATTAAGTAAATGAGAAATAGCTGTTCATTGGTTAGTAGCACAACTCCTGAAGCAGATAGTTTTTAGTTCTCTACACTTTTAAAAAGTCTCAAAACCAGAAAAACAGGCTGCTTTAGGTTGAAAAGGAGGCGTTACAGCAAAGGAGCTTGCCATAACCACAATCCTTAGAGTTTTGTGAGACTAAAATCATCCTGAAAGCAACAAGAGTAATGGTTGCAGTAATTGTTTCCAGGCTCGGGACCCCTGAATTTTGTTTTTTAAGTTGACCCCATGAACTAGTAATTGCAGGAATAAACTGAATGCTTGCCAGCAGGAGTCACTCTAGGCCTCCTAATAAAAAGTAAATTAAACTATATCCGTAAAGTTCTCAAAGGCTGAGGTGACACTGTGTGCCGCGCGTTAAGATGGCATGAGGGCAGTGTTTCGGCATTCTCAGATTATCCCTGTGCCTTTCTTTGTTCAATCTAGGAAGACTTGGTTTTTTGCTTCTTTCAAAATTGGCCCTTCATAACTTTTCTTAAAGCAGAGTTTATAGATAAGGATATCGGTACCATAGTATTCTACTCGTTAGCTCGGTTTGGCTTTCTTGGATGAACTGATTGTCTCCCACATCATCTACTTGAGTGAATACTCACATCCTTCTGGTTGTGCCTCTCAATCTTGCAGCAGAAGTCACTGGCATGAACTGTAGTAAGTGTGAAAGGAGATGTTAACTTGTGGTTTTCTGCGAAAGAATGGGTCCAGTGTGATGGGAAACTGAAATATGTTAGCAATAGCCATGAAATATAATAGTTTCCCAAGTGCACACAAGCTCAAGAAGTTAATTGTTCATTTATGTTTGATACTCGGATTGAAACATTGGATTAAAACCAATTAAATGTTCCTAGAAGCAACAGAAAAAGTTTCCTGATTTATGAATAGAACCATTGAAATGGCGCAGACACAATCCATGTAAAGTAATGAGGTGTTTTGTTTTTTTGGCAAAGGAGAACACAAAACAGGCATAGGGAGTTCTTTTAAAAAACCTTCTCTTTAAAAACATCTCTTTTTGGATACAAGGTCAATAAAATAACATACACCAGTAGGAAGGCCTAATGGGAAATCTAGGGCTTCACTTCACAAGGAAAACAATCCCCCCTCCCCCAGGTGAGCGGCACAATGAAAATACCCTGCTTATTCTATCAGGGCTACATTCCTGAACTTAAGTCAACATCCTAAGTTACAGAACTAAACATGCTCTGCTTCTGCTTAGCAACCACAAATCCTTCCTTCACCAGTTGCATATATTTTGGATGTGGCTTCCGAAGCACGCATTCCTTTATTTCGGTCAGCGCCCCGAGTTAGGAAAGGAGCGCTTTATGTTCCCAAAGCGCGACAGACACCACTCGCCCGGCTCACCCCCTCCCCTGCCGCCCAGCACGCCACTGAAGCGAAGGTTTCTTTAGGA
>ML660216.1:13362100-13374570 GCA_007570785.1 Antilocapra americana | reverse complement strand
GCCGCACACAGTAAGCGACCCCGGGCCGGGCGGCGGCGGCGGCGGCGGCCGGGGGGCCGGTCCCGAGCGGAGGTCCCCGGCAAGTGCGCCCCGGGCCCCGGCCGTAGGGAGCGCAGCTCGCGGGGTGCACTGGCCTTAGCCCTCCCCCTCTTTTTTTTTTTTCAATATTTGTGTGGCTGATTTCCTTTTGGTCCGCCTGCCTGGTTTCGTGTGGGGCCGGGCGTTTTCTCGGGGCGCTGAGTGCCGCCGCTGGTGCATGCGTGAGACTTGTCAGAGCGCAGCCAGGGGAGCGAGCCAGCCCGGCCCCTGCGGAAAAGTCTGCGCTTCCCCGGGGCGGGCGCGGGCACTGCTGCGCCCTGGGGTGTCCCCCGCTCCACGTCTCAACTTGAGCCCCGGCTCGCGGCACCGGCGAAGGCGCCGGGGATCCTGGCGTCCCCGCGCACCCCGAAGTTCCCGCATCGTTTTGCAGGCAACTCTTTTGTTCGCGGAAGTTTGCGTCCGCCACCCCCGGGATGCGGGCGCGCAGCGGTGGGCTCCGCGGCGGCGGGACCGGCCGGGGAGATCACGCTGAGGGTGGGAGTGTGTCCTGTCCGCGGCGGGGGAAGCCCCCGCGAGGCCGCGGCCGCGGGGACTTGCGGAATGGGGTGGGGGTGGAGGGCCGTGCCGGCGTGGCTTCTGCACATGGCGAGAAGGGCCGTCCGGCACGGGGCACCCTGGCCGAGTCCGGTCTTTGCCAGTCCTTGATTTGCAAGCCCGTGGGAGTCGGCTTCCCCGCTCGGGCTTCTCTTGGTGGGGCGGGCACGAAGAAGAGGAGGGCGCCCAGAGTCCGGGGAGGGTCCTGGGTTTGCATTGCCCAAGTGCCTTCTTGGCCACCCCCCCACCAGCTCCCCACCCCCGCCCGCAGACTTGAGGAACAATGCTCGTGGCTCGGTACCGGGTGGCGGAGCCCTGGCGAGTGTCGAGAACCGGGTCCCTCGCTCCCGGACGCCCCCTGAAGCCAGGCTCCCTGCATCCGAACGCCGGGGTTCATTCACACGTACTGTACTTCGTACGACGGTGAACAAAGAACAGCTCTTTGCAGCATTTGATGAATGGGATTCTGCCTCCTATAGGCCACACTCCGAGTCTTCCATACGTTCCAGCCTGCGGACTCGGGGGGGTGTTGGGCGAGTGGCCCCCCGCGCTGGGCTGCGCCCCGGGCTCGGGGATCTGGGCCGGGCCTGTGTGCCGCCGCCTCCGCCAGCTCGCCTTGCTGGAGCTGGTGCAGATGGAGCCAGGCTGACGGTTGTTCAACAGGAACAAATGTTTGTTGAATTGTTGGATGGTGGAGACAAGGGACTGTTTTCTATTGACTGCTGCAGGAGTTGGAATGGCATTGTTTATTGGCCTGGGAAGCTAGGCAAGCGTCTTGTGCAGCTTACAACATATTAGCAGACTTCCAAATGACATACTAGCATATGTGTTCCCAGCAGTTCCCACCGGCTGGAGGGGGATCCTTCCTTGATCCAGAATCCTGGTCCCTGGGTGATTACAGTAAGACGCTACCAGGTTTGAGGACTTGGAAAGGAATGGAGTTAGTAGACTGAGTGAAACTCACTGTTTCTGCAGTTGGCCAGGTTTTGGTTTCATTTTAATTTATTCGCTTAACAGTAACTTGTCTCAGTTACAGTTTTGATACTGAATTGCCGATCTGTAGTTCTTTTTTTTTTTTTTTCCCCTTACCCCCCTCCCATTTTCCTCAGCTAGGGACAACTAGATAAACTGAAAACAGCTGCTTGTCCCAGTTGATAGGCCCATGTTAGTGGGAGAAGGTTTGGGTCTTAAGTTCAGGCTTGGTAACCCTTGACCCAATGTCTGTGCTTGGCTAGGGCCTGGATGCTGCCAGCCGTGGTTCAGCCCGAGGAGCCAGCTCCCAGGGTGCTGCTTGCAGTCTAGAAAATGAAAGAGAGGCGTGGGGCAGGTCTGCTGCTTGCTGCCAAATGCCGCCCCCTCCCGCCCCAGAGAACAAGGTGGTTTGCAGACCAGTTCCAATAAATCTGCCCAAGGACTTCTTTTCCTCTGAGATGTGATTATTGCAATGCAATCATTTTAACATTGAAAGCAAGTTTTAAATAAAAGCTTGCAGCATAGCCGCTGCAGAAGTGGGCTTGAATGTCCTCAGGCTAGCGGGACAAGTAGAGCATTCCACCATTTTGATTGATGATGATGTTTTTAGTCAGTTTCTCCCTCTGGTTTTCAGCTCAGGGTCAGTCGCATGTAGCAGTAGCGATTTTGGAAGTTTGTAAAATTGTTGGAGGAAACAGACCTTTAAGATACCGTATTGTAATCATGGCTGCTGCCCTTAATTGACATTTTATGGGAGAAAGCCCTGCGGTCACCTCTTAGGCTCTTTTCCCACCACGCCTTTTAGCCTTTATTCCCCTGTTGATTCCTTCACTATCGCCCAGCCTCTCCATCTCCCCTGTTCTCTGGGAGCCTAGTGGGCTGGGTGTCCTTTAAATGGGTCCAGGGAGCAGGCGCCTGACCCGTGATGGAAGCTCAGGAAAGGCCAGCCAGCTTTCCTCCCCCTGCGGGAAGCTGGAGAGAAGAACCTTCCGTAAACTCTGGGAGCTGACAGCAGAGGACGCTCCGGAGCAAGTTGGTGTACCTTTGCATGGCTCTTTGAGAATGCACACCCTTCTTTACCCACTGCTGGATGCAGTGGGTGCTCAAAGACTGAGCCTCGGACCCGCTGTTGGATTGTTGCGTTGATGTTTTACCCAGGCAGTGTGACTTTTTTTTGGATTGCATACTATGTGGAAAACTTTGTTCTTGCCCTTAACAAAAAAAAAAGGACTGAAATAAGCAGATACTCAGATCAGCACAACTCCCATCATTACCACCACTCCACACACCTCTCTGATGTGTAATAAAAGAAACCTGCGGGCATAATTTGTTATGTAATACGCTGATAATACATGTTTCGGTTTTCGATGGAAACCAGATGTGGAGGGGCTCTCTTTAATTGATCCAGCAAGGGGGACACTTTAATAGATTCACTAGCCCTTGTAAACCCCAGAGGTGATTTTTTTTTTTTTTTCGGACTTTAGAATCCCAAACCCAGGACTTTTTCGAGGTTTTTGCCTCTCAGTTTCTCATCTTGCTGCAGCTGTCCTTTTTGTCAGACTCTTCCTCTCTTGGAAGACCCGGTTTGTTGCCAACACGAAGCACATGGCTGGGTCTGGCAGGGCTCAGCTTGGCTTAACTCTACTGGGCTCCACTCTGCTTCTCGCCTCATCCAGCTGCCGGCCTGCCCTCCAGCCTCCACAGCAGAGCCTGGCCGAGGGACTTGGGTGCTGTGAGGAATGCTGACTGGTTTCCCCCAGCTCTTTTCTGCAATGTCTGATCATCCAGGGAGAGTTGCTGTTTAAACTTGCCCAACTAACAAACTTTCCCAAATCATTGACTCCTCCTCTGATTAATTTCTGTGTTTGTTTCCTGCCTAACTTTATGAGGGTTCTTTCTATACTACTGAGTCACCTTTATTATGGCCCAAGGTCGGGGACTGCACTGTAATAGCTGACCCCATTAACAGCAGTTTCATTGCATGCCAGGGATGTGAACTTTGGAAACAAACCCAGAGGCTTAGATACGCTGATGTGCCCGGAGACTCGCTTAGAAAATTTTTGTTTTAGCTCAGTTTACATTAACATGATTAATGACCCCAGCCACTGAAAAGTCTATATTCAAAAGCAATTTTACCGTTCCCGAGGGTTCTTCTTATGGCGAAGTAATTTTCTTGGCCAAACAGCTTTGTTGTAAGGTAACTTCTTCTTTGATGTTTAATCCAAACCTCCTGTGCACACGGTTTTGGATCAAGGTTTGGGCTTCGAAAATTGCGGGTTGTGGTTTTGGTGGTGCCGGTCTTAACCCTCCCGAACTCTGGTCGGGAGGCACCGGGGTTCTTGTCTCGGGAAAGTTCTCTGAGATCCGGAGCATCAGCAGAGAGGGGAGGAAATCTTCCAGAGGAAACTTGGCTTCGGGGTGTCCTGGAGGAGGGATACAGGAGGCTGGAGCGGAGGACAAGCATTTTCTTTTTTTCCTTTTTCTTTTCCCCTTTGCAGCGATTGAAGATACTTGGGCGTTTTCAAAAAAACCGAGACGTCGTTGCAGCAGCTGCCTCCTGCTCCTCCTCCTGCTGCTTTTTCCTCATCTTCTTCTTCCTTTTTTTTTTTTTGTTAAGTGTGGGTTGATTGAGAGGGGAAATGCTTATGGGTGGGTCTGAAAGCAGCCTTAGGAACCCAAGAAAATAAAAACACATTTGAAGGACTCTGGAAGATTTTGCATTTCAAAGGGTCTACCTTGTAGAATTTCACATCACGTCAGAGAGAAGTGTGACAGGCACCCCGCTTCTTTATGGTTCTCTTCTCCTGCTGTGGGGTGTGGGGGGGTGCTGCCCGGGACGCTTCTTTTTGCAGGGGGGAAGGGGGCAGCCTGGCCAGACTGTTTGGGAATATCTCACAGCCAGCCCCCCCCCCCCCCCCCCCCCCCCCCCGCAATAGGCAGCTGTAGAACCTGGAGGGGCTTTTTCCACCCGGCTCCCCGCTTAGGAGGTGAAAGCAAATCATATTGGTAAAAAGCCCATTTGACCCCAGAACACAGGAGCAGGCCAACTCCTGGCTGTTCTGACTCTCCCATGAAACAAAGAAACAGATTCTCCTCCTGCGGTGATATAATGGGGTTCCCAAGATGCAGGCCCGGACAAAAGTTGGGTGCAGCGGGATTTAGCTAAAGTGGGTGTGGGCTATCCCAGGAATAATAGCAGTGCCCACTTGGTTGTGGAGGCTCACCCTTGCCCAGTGGCTTTACATCCACTGTCTCAACTCTCAAAGCAGTTCTGCAGTTACAGCTGAAGAAACTGAGCCTGAGGGAGGCCCTGGGCCACGCGGCTGGAAGCCTGAGCGTGTGGGGGCTCGGGTCCATTCTCTCTGGCTCCACAGACCTGCCTGCTCTCCCTACGCCGTGCTGTCTCTCGTTCGATGTGTTCATAAGATGAGGAGGCACCGAGTTCTGTTTTATCTCAAAGCATAAATTTTGTTTAGTCTTGTTAACACCACAGGGAAACTTAGAAATTTTAACTGCCTCTTTCCCTTGCCACTCTGTTTTCCAGTCTTTTTTTTCTTCCCCTTTTAAAGGAGTGGTTGAATTCTATTGCTGTATCTGCTGTAGGACCAAAGGCAGTGCCTCAGTTGGGAAGATTGAAATGTTTTGCTTTGTCTTTACAAAAGACAGATTCACAGGAAAATATGATTATTCCTAGTGACCTTCTGGGGGAAATGGGAAATAAATCTGGCAGCCCATTAGAAGCATCACCATGTATGCAGATCCCATTTTCCCCTCAAAGAGATTGTTAAAAGGATTTCCAGCATTTATCTCCTATTTTTTTGTAGCTGAGTGAGATGTTTCAGAGTAAATCATTTTGTGGTACTTGGCACCCCAGGTTTGCACAATATCATGTTCTGTTTATATGCCCAAAGTAATCAAATAACTGAACACAATTGTCCATCCTCCAGTGTGTGGGCACTTGGTATGCCCCTTCCAGGACTGGGCAGAGGCCCTGTGTTCTGTCTCAGACAGATGGCCCTTTGCAGGTTGATCCTGGTTTGTGTGTGGGGGTGGAGACAGGGTGGGGGTGGCAGGGTGAGGACACCCATCTCTAACAAGGGCTGCCTGGCTGGGTCTTTTGGCCTTTCTGCTCCTGAAGAGTTTGTGGGAGAGGCCTGGGACCCCCATTAACCAAGTTTTCAGTGTCCACAGAGGTGGTCCTCAACCTTGGCTGCATGTTAGAATCACCTGGGAAAGTTTAAAAAAAAAAAGTCTGGATGCCCCGACAGCATCTTGGACCACTTACATCAGGATCTTGGAGAGAAGGGGTGGGACTCAGCGTTGGTATTTTTAAAGCTTCTGAGTTGATTCCGTTGTGCATCTAAGACTGAGGCATGAAGACTGCAACAGACCCCGCGTATACCTCCCTCCTTTGTAGGGGATTAGGGGCCTTCCTGTTCAGGAGTGGAATAAACCTACTGGAATTTTCCACGGCTGCCGCCATGTCTCAGCAAAGGAGAATCTGAGAGGTACCCACCCCTGGGCCCAGTGCCTGCTGCAGGCATCATCCAGGTAGTTCCTGTTTCGGCCCGGCCAGGTGTTTGATGCACTGCCCCTCACAGCATTTAGTACAGCCCCTCTGAGCCACCTCCTTTCTGGAGTGAAGAGGGCAGGTTTTATTTAGTCTGTTGTCACACAGGCCCCGCGTTCCTTCTGGAGGTTGGGCACATGGGGTCTGTGTGGGGCTCAGGGGCAGGAAGAAGCAGTTTTGTTCATCGGTGATTCTCAGAGAGCTGTTGGTGCTTTTCATCTTGGTTTGCAGTGAGTGTCCTGGTGACAGCTACCTAAGGGTACCTGACTGCCGGGAACCTGTCCTTCTACATACTTGGGATCATGTTTTTCGTAGAGTTCCATTTCGGGTGACCAGGGGCTGGGAGAGCAGGAACTGCCATGGCCCGCTGATGGAATCTTAGAGAAGGTGAATCCCACTGCCAGAGATGGGGTGACTTTCTGCCTGGTCATGTGGGCTGGTGCACAGAGAGGCCAGAACCTGTGCCCCCGCCCCACCCCCTGGGGCCCCTACTCAAGTGCTCCCTCCTCTCCCGTGAGACGTCAGGACACCGTCTTGCTTGTCGGGGCTGCGTGGTTCTCGTCCAGCGCTCTTAAGCCTGGTGAAATACGCCCTCCGTCGCCCTCGGTCGACTTTGGCCGTCCATCCCAGTTTTCACTCTCTCCCTGATGTGGGGGCAGCAGGCCTCCCTTCGTTGAGAGTGCAGGGTCACGAAGTCTGCCGCTGCCCACCGGGGAAACTGAGACCCGAGGGGAAGTGCTGAAACCTCGGCTTGATCAAAAGGCCTTCGGTCGCCTTGGCAGAGGTTTGTCCATCTGCTCTTCTGGACGCCAGTGGCGGCGCATAAATAAGGGCTCTTTCTCCTCCACTGGCAGTTGGGTTCGGGCCTAATGAGGTGGTGGGGGACGTGGTTGGTTCTTCCTGCCTTCATTTAGCAGACGCTGATTGGATACCTGCCGAGCGTCCCTCGTGGAGCTGGCCACTTCACTTCATTTGTCTGCTGAGTTCTGAGCACAGTCTGTGGCTCAGGGACTCGCTCTGTTGCTCGCTGAAAACACCGCTGCTTAGAGAAATGACTTGGCCTCGGGGTTGAGGACAGTGACCTCCCAGCTCTTTGTGGTGGCCTCCATCCTGTGTTCCCGCCCAGCAGCTGCCCTCAGGACAGCAGAGATGAGCTTTCTGCCATAAGCAAGGGGCATTGTGCGGGGGTGGTCCCTGGGCACTAGAGACTGGGTGCTGAGCTCCCACCTCTAGGAGGGGCCCAGGTGGCCACGCGCCAGGGCCTCCCACAGGGCCCGAGGAGCAGGGTCTGTCCGGGCCTCTGTGTGTCCCCGCAGTTGGGGGCAGTGCCCTGGGGGGAGGCGGTGGCGTGCCCCGAGAGGCCACCCTCCTTCCTACCGCCTTCTGGCTCAAGTGCCCTAAGGGACACGGCCTGGCGGGGAGAGGCCTGCGCCTTGCCTGGAATTCCCCTTGCTCTGGCCTTCACGTTGGCCTGGAGCCTGGGAGTGCAGGGAGGTCCCGGGTGCTGCCTGCAAGCCGCCTCTCGGCCGGTTTGGAGCTGGAAGGACACAGGCCTCGACAGCCAGCCGCCTCTGCACTCAGAATGGGGGGGCGGGGAGGGGCGTCTGTGGTTCTGAGACTCTAGGTGGGGTATGGGACGCAGGGGCTCCTCTGTGGCATGGTCCTGGGGGCAGTCAGATGATGGGGTTCCCCGGAGGAAGGTGGCAGGCCCGCGACGGCCCATTTGCTGGGCCCAGTTGGCTGTGTGACCCCGGTGGCCTCGGGGCTCTCCTCTCGCCCGCCCGGCCTCCCGGTGCTTTCAGTGTTGGGTTGGGGGCCTGTTCAGGAAGCCCCCCCCAGCGAAGGGTGTGGTGCTGCCCGTGGGACGTGAGCTGAACTGGGTGGGCAGACGTTCTGCCAGCCAGAGAACTACAGAGGAACTTGGGCAGTGTTCAGCTCTGGCATCAGTGCCCGGGGTTTGGATCCCAGGTGTGCCCTCTGCTGACGGGTCAGTCTTAGGCAGGACTGCCTCTGCTGCCTGGGTTCCCTCATCTGGAGCATGGCACCCGGCCCCTGGGTTGGGGGGAAACCGAGGGAAACCACGGTTGGGGACACTCAGAGCCCAGTGGATGTCGGTGTGCAGCCCGTGGCAGGCAAGTGCTCTTGGGGGGACAGATGAGAGGAAGGACCGGGGCGACTGGACGAGGCACAGAGCAGTGGAAACTTAACTTGGAGCTGGACCTGGCTGGCCAGGTGAGACTAGGTCAGGGAGAGCCTTTCCTCACCCACGGTCCCCCTTGGCAGGTGTCTTGTGATTTAGGGGAAAGGAGGGTTGAAAGCCCAAGTTACGATTCAGTTTGCGGTGTGCCTCTCAGTTAAGATGGGTGAAATCTTTTAAGCTTTTTTCCTTGGGAAACAAAATCTCTTGTTTACCAAAGGTGATTGAATTTGGTCCTGGGCATAGAACACTGACTGCCTGTCACGGGGTGGCCCCAGCGTCTTGGCTCCGCCCTCACCACCATCTGGGAAGGAATTCTGTGGCCACCTCCTGGCCGCACCCTTCTCAGGATTGAGGGCAGCAGGTCCTTCACTGTCTTTAAGGTTCTTTGCGGGCTCTCCACAGCTGATGTCTTTGTTTTGCCCCTCCCTTCAACTTGCTGAGCTGCCTTTCATAACTGCCTGCATCCTCTTGGGTCAGGTGATGTGGTTGGAGCTGGGGTGTTTGCTGGGGCACCTTTCACCGATTGCTGGGGTGTGAGTCCACTGCCTCTAGAACCCCTCTGCCCACCCCTCTGCCCCTCTGGACGTAGCAGCAGTTTTTCCAGCAGCCAGAGCGCATCTAAGCTCATGGGAGCTTTTAAAACGAGTCCTTGACTGGGGTGATGGAAGGAAGGGCCGTCCCCTCCCCAGGGAGTGTGCAGGCTAGTGGTCCCTGGCGGTCTCCACTCCCTGCGTCTCCTTATTTTTAATTTTATTTTTCTGCTTTTTGGCCATGCTGCGCAGCCTGTGGGATCTTCATTTCCCACCCAGAGACTGAACCTGTGCCACCCGCAATAGAAGCACGGCGTCTTAACCCCTAGACTGCCAGGGAAGTCCTCCTGCTGTCTTCCGAGTGTCCCCTCTTCAGCCCCAGCCTGGCTCTCCTGTGGGGCGAGCAGGGTGGACAGTCTTGGCCCGAGAGGTTGCTGCTCTGCTTCGGACAGCTTTGGGGAGACCTTCTTCTGCTGGGGTGCAGACTCTTCAGTGAGTCTGGGTAGGTGCCCCGACTCCGGGCTGTAGCCCCTGCTTTCAGTCTGGCTTGGGTGGCTGGGGCTGGCTCTGGAGAGCTCTCCTCGTAGAGGACCCACCGAGGTCGCCGGCCTGGGGTGACCTTGACACAGACCTTCTTGCTGGACATCACGAAGCTCGGTGACCGAGGGGCAGTGTGAGGGGGGTGACCAGGACATCCGGGCTGCCTCCACCCTTGCTGGATGCAGCCGAGCCCGTCATCGCTGCCCCGTGTGCCTCTTCAGATGTATCGCTCCTTCTCTAGTGACCACAGGACCCTCTGCGTGCTGTCGCCCCCGCCCCCCCCCCCCCCGCAGTCCCGTTCAGTCAGCGCCTATGGTATGTGTCAGCATCTCTGAAGAATCCCAAGATGAGTGAACTGAATCCCTGCCTTTGACGAACTTGTGAACTTGAGCTGCAGACAGTCAGACCGCACTTGGGGTCATGCACTTCCCACTGCGTGCCTGGGGCAGTCAGTGTAGTGGGTATGTGGTCCATGGGGCCCTGGTGAGTCCCCAGTCCCATGGGAGTCACGGGAGTGGGGGAGTCATTTAAACTGAGCCCAAGGGAGCAGGGCTGAGCAGGAGGCTTGAGGAAGGAGCAGGGGTTCGGAGGGACGCAGACTGTTGCGGGGGGGGGGGGGGGGGAGGAGGCATTCTAGAACGGAGCAGGGGGCATGGAGGTGTGGTGGCCGGAGACCACCCACGTGGTGGAGGATGACTTTGGCGCCTGCAGCTCAGCCCTCATGGGTCAGGATGGGGCATGGGAGGCAGCTGGCAGGAGGAGATGGGAACCGCCTGCTCCTTACCAGGGCCCCCTTCTGGGAAGACTGCTCAGGGGCCCCATCCTTCTGACCTCTTAGTGACCTCCTAGGAGAGCCGAGACTAGCCCCCTACACAGAGAATTGTCACCAAGTGGCACCTACTTGGCCGGAGACATGTGGTTTGTGTTGGTTTTAGTTGCAGCTCTTGCTTTCAATGGGGGCACTTGGGATTCCCAAGACCTTCCTGCGCTCCTTGCCTGCACCTGCGCTGGAACTAAAGGAATCAAAGTGAACAAAGCCTTTTGGCATCGCATGAGCTGGAGAAGTCTGACTCAGTGTAAACCTGCTGTTTTTTTTTTTTTTTTTTTCTTTTCCCTTTAGAGGAAAAGAAAGTAACCACATTGGTGTGATGGAAGGAAGGAGTCTGGGTGGCCTTTGGGTTCTGCCGTCGTATGTTCTCGCTGGTGATCTCAAACAGTGGGGATTCGCTCACACATACAGGAGAGAATGTTCTGCAGGGGTCACCTGGCGCCAGGGCTCCTGTGGCCTGCACACCCTCAGATGCCAGCCAGGATTCCAGGCCCCAGTGGCTGCGTGGCGTGGGACTCAGGCCCGGAGGACGACAGTGAAGGAAAACAGTGAACCTCCAAGGCTGGGCCCTTTAGCAGCCCATCTCGGCTTTCAGGGTGTATTTCCCAAGCCCTGTGGGGGGTTTTGTGCATCAGCATTTAGTCTTAAGGAGAGAAATTAAGTAAGCTGGCTGCTCCTGTTCATCTGATTCCCAGGGCAGTTAGCAAACGCTCTCACCTGTTAGAAAAGTAAGAGAGTGGTCAGGCCTGGGGGAGGCTGAAAGGGACCTAAAAGGTGAGCTGCAGAGCAGAGGGAAAGAGCCCGTCAGGCACCTCGGCCACTGGCTGAGGCATGTAGGGGATGGCCTGTCCGCAGGTGATTGGGTTCTAACTTGCTTAAACGGAAAGTGTCCGATTTTTAAACCTTTTGTAAGATTCAGGCATGTCCTGGAGGGCTGCAGAAAAAACCCCAGGACATCTCTGCTCTAGGTTCTGGTCCAGAGCTCTCAGCTCAGCCTTGGAAGAGCAGGGCCAGCCTGGCCCGGGCTCTGGGTCGGCCCGAGGGCCCCTGGCCTGCTGGTGCCCTCCTCGGCTTTGCACCTGTGTGTGGATGCCTGGCCAGCCCTTCGCCTGCACCTGCTAGAGAAGGAGCAGGCTGGCCGCTTCTGCCTCAGGTCTGGGTGGGTCTGCGGGGAGACCAGGTGAGGTCACGGAAGGCGGTGAGTGCAGACCGTATGGTCTGCAGAGCGCCAGATGTTTACTGTCCGGCCTTTTATAGAAAGATAATGAGCTGACCCACTCGCTGTAAGGCTGGGTCTGTGCACAAAACCTGTGCCGTTCAGTGTGGCAGCCACTAGCCACGGGTAGCCTCTTAAAAGTTTTTTCCAGCTTTATTGAGGGATAATTGACACAATTATGATTGTTTAAATTTAAAACAGAGTGGAACTAAGAATTCAGTTCTTCACCTACACTAGCCACCCATCACGTGCTCAGGAGCTACATGCGGTTCCTCACTGTCACGTTGGAAGGCACAGATATAAAACTTAGCCCATCAGCACAGAACATTCTGGGGGCAGAAGTGCGCTAGACCTAGTCTCTCGTGTGTGCATTAAATTGTGTCTGACTCTTGGAACCCTGTGGTTCCCTAGCCCGCCAGGCTCCTCTGTCCACGGGATTCTCCAGGCAAGAATACTGGAGTGGGTTGCCATTTCCTTCTCCAGGGGATCTTCCCAACCCAGGGATCGAACCTGAGTCTCCTGCGTCTCCTATATTGGGAGAGGGATTCTTTACCCCTGAGCCACCTGGGAAGCCCAGACCGTCTCCCAGTGTGTGAGGGAACTGGAAGGATAGAGGAGGCATTCCAGGGAAAGAAAGGACACAGACGTCCCTGGCCCTAAAACACAGGGTGCAAAGTGAGTTCCTTGACTCAGAGGTGATGGAGAAATGTGTGATGCGATAGAGGGGGTCTCAGCCTGGAATGGAGAAGCTGCCCCCAGACCTTCCTTCTGTGTGACTATCGGCAAGCCCCTTACTGCGCAGGCCACGGTTCCCACCTCCAAGTGACCAGTTGCTATGCGAAGACCTCCTCAGCCTTGCCGCTCCAGCATGTGATCCCAGCTCCTCTACCCCCAGCTCCTGGCTCACCTGGGCCGGTGGCCACATCAGCTCTGCTGTGCTCAGCACTTCCCCCTGCTCGTGTGTGTGTGTGTGTGTGTGT